>CM077159.1:9692443-9719535 GCA_039583875.1 Platanthera guangdongensis | reverse complement strand
TTGTTTTGACTTTTGGCTAGATCTCGCATTTTCTTATAGTGGATATGTCCAAGTCTATTGTGTAATAACTTTGGATCAATCAGAGTTGAACTCACTTGATTTATGCACTCGTTATCTAGGCTAAGTTTATACATACCATTGATCAGGTAAGCGCAACCAAAATAGTGAGAATTAACATTTAATGTCATTCTACCGTTCACGATTGTGAAAGACATTCCAGCTCTATCAAGCAAACTCATAGAAATCAAATTCTTAGTCAAATTAGAACTACTTTAACATTTTGCAAAATTAAAGTTTTACCTGAAGAGAGCACTAGCTCTGCAGTCCCAGCATGAGTAACATCAGTCGCTCCTCCATTGCAGTTTTCGACTCTGTCCTTGACTGCTGTGACCTTTGAGAGAAGACTCCTATCATTTGTGACGTGACAAGTAGCACCACTGTCCAGCCACCACTCGGAAGACGCACTGCGGTGACTACTCCCAATCATAGCCACGAAGGACTTAGGATCGGAGTTGTCGACCACCATGTGCGCTACATTTTGTGGGGCATCCTCTTTTACCTTCTTCGGACCCCTGCATTCAGCGGCCCAGTGACCCCATTTGCCTCAGTTGTGGCACTTGCCCTTCTTCCTTTTGAGAGAAGGCTTTTTGACCGCCAACGGTGCTGGAGTATCACCCTTAGGTGCCGGGGGCTTCCGAGAAGGCTTACTAGGACGTGAAACGAAGTTGATAGCCTGTGAGGGCTGCGCAACCTACTCCAAGCTTTTCCCAGCAATGTTTTGGTCCTCAATATGGATGAACCTTTTGAGTTCGTCCAAACTGATCTTCTCTTTCAGTCGGTGCATCTCGGTCTTGAAAAAGAGCCATTCAGGAGGCAGTTTACTCAGGATCATGTACACAAAGAGGCTATCGTCCATCTTCGAATGATCATCATCCAGCTTCTGACGCAGGTTGACCAACTCCAAGAGTTGAGAAGTGATAGGCATGTTCGCTTTGAACCTGAAGTTGAAGAACTTCTCTCCAATGAGCGACTTTGACAATCCTTCCTCCTTCTGGAAATGCGCGTTCAGTCGATCTCATATCTCCTTTGCAGATTTGTAAGCGTGGTAGGTCAACGCAAGTCGGGGATTCAGAGAATTTAACAGGTAATCCCTGCAGAAATCTTCATCTTTGTTCCACTGGTACTCGTCTACGTCCTCGACGGTAGAAGCGAAATCGCTCTGAACAGTATAGAAAATCTCGCGTTCCTTCATTCCTAGTTGGACTTGAATTTTCCAACTCAGAAAGTCGGAGGCGTCGAACGATTGCAATTTTATTGTGTCGAGCGCGCTTTTCTTCGACATATCTCTAGATTTAAACAGAAATAATAAATGCTAGAACGAGTTCACCTGAACCGTGTGGAGACGATGTCTTCGGATCCAATCCAGGAAATAATTTGTTGCTCTCCTCTGGCTGAATATAGTCGTCGAAGATTTGATCAAGTCACCAACTAATTAGAAAGCTAATGACAGAAGGATCTTGAATCTATCGGGTAGATCCAAAATTTTTGAACACCAAATAACTTAGCAATAGCACTGATCTCCAACTTAAGCTCAACGATTTTCTTTGTTGTCTTCAACTTGACCCAGCAAGAAGTGATGATGGAGGTGATGACTTTTCTTCAGATCTGAGGGAAAAAAGGCAGCCCGAGATCACAGCCGGCAGCGAGATCTACAGACCTCCACCCTTTTTCAATCTGCTACGGAGGGAGAAACAACTTCCTTGCGATGTTTAGGGAACTGGGGATAAACTTCTCCTCTTCCCGATCTAGAGACTAACACAGATCTGGAACATCAGATTTGAAAGAAAAAAAAAACTGCTACAGACAATCTCCTCCGATCTCGATGTGGAAAAAATCGTGATCCAGAAGAAATCGTGATCTGGATATAGATAGGCGAAAACGGCGGTCACAGATCAACGACACCCTTCTTCCCAATCCAGGCGGCTCGGCATAAGATCTGCAATAAGCCAGATGAATTGAGAGCTTTCGTCCGATCAGCGATGGAAACGAAAAACCTGGCTAGATCTCCTGAGATCCGATCTACTTCCCTCCAGTCGGTGAAATATACAAGAGCGAACAGCGGTCGGAGTAGATCTACAATGGTAGATCCGGCCTCGTGGAAGAGAAAAACTCACGATCCGGCCTTGGGGAGAAATTCCGAACGAACTTCGGCCGTGACAGGGATTATCGCGAATGAGAAAGTCAACAGAATCTCCACCCGATCTCTTCGGCCGGCCTAGAAGGGAGAAACTCTTCCCGATCTGCTCTAGAAAACACCGAAAAACGGAAGAAGCGAGCGGTGCAGAGAACTCGCGAGAGTGGCGGCGAAAGTTTCTGATCGGGAGCGGAGGTAGAGAGCGGAACCCTAGAAAAAAATTATCTTGAGAATGTAAATGGCTCCGCTCAAGATAGTCCACTAAGGCTCATCGGTGTGGAATGGCTTTATATAGTATCTCCAGCGGAGAGCCGTTACACTCTAGTTTCT
The DNA here is from genome assembly GCA_039583875.1 of Platanthera guangdongensis. Classification (NCBI taxonomy): domain Eukaryota; kingdom Viridiplantae; phylum Streptophyta; class Magnoliopsida; order Asparagales; family Orchidaceae; genus Platanthera; species Platanthera guangdongensis. The sequence goes on along the minus strand of CM077159.1, from coordinate 9,717,011 downwards.
AACAGGAATTTACCGCTTCGCCAGTGAGAGCGCAATAATGATTCAAAATATGCGCGAGCTCATTCGCAGTCCTTGTTGTTGCCGAACCAAATAGAAGAGTATCATCTGCGAATAAAAGATGTGATATTTTTGGGGCAGTGAGATTAATTTTTATTCCAATACCTGGAAACCTGTTGGCCTTGATTAATAGGGATAGGAAATCTGAGCATAAAATGAATAGGTATGGAGATAGAGGGCAGCCTTGTCGGAGCCCGCATGTTGCATTTATCCACCTCGATCTTGAGCCATTAACAAGAAGACTAAACCTGGGAGAAGAGATACACTCCATGATGAGATTAATCCATTGAGGGGAAAGTTGAACGCCAAGAGCGCGCGCTCCACAAAGCCCCATTGCATGCGGTCAAACGCCTTTTCTAAGTCAATTTTTATGGCCATACATCCAGTGCTGCTTTCGGTCGTATATAATCGATCGATGAGTTCTTGAGCCAGCATACAGTTGTCGGCCATTAGCCGGCCTGGGACAAAGGCGACTTGTTCTTCGAAAATCAATTTTTTGAGCAGCGGCTTCATGCGATTGGCAAGAATCTTTGCGGTAATCTTGTAGATAGTAGAGCAAAGGCTAATAGGCCGATAATGATCCGGAGAGGAAGGGTTGTTGCATTTTGGAATGAGCGTCACCAACGTGTCTTTCCATTTTGCCTCCATATTACACGTTGCAAAAAAATGTTTGACTACAGCAATAATTTCAAACATAGTAAACTTCCAAAAATGAGTAAAGAATGAGTGAGTTACCCCATCATAACCGGGGGCCTTGTTGCGCCCAGAGGAGAAAACCGCATTTTTGATTTCAGTGTCCGTCGGGGGCGAGAGGAGCTGTTGCGCGTCCTTGACGGAAACCTGCTCACGCGGGCAAGGCATTCCAGCCATGGTTGTGGTGTCTTCCATACGCCACCAGATAGAGAAGTGCTTAACCATTTCCTCTTCAATTTGCCCTTGATCAGTAATGGAATCATTGTCTTTAACTAGGCGAAAGATATGATTTTCCTGCTTTCGCTGCGTAGCAGCAGCATGAACGAAAGCAGAATTCTGGTCCCCATCTTCCAGCCGCGTGTTCTTTGCTCTTTGCCACCACCAGGCGTCAAGTTTGGCTTGGACCTCATTGTATTTGCCTACAAGGCAGCGAAGCGAGCATAAATCATTGACAGATAATGGACCTGCTGCTTCTTGCATTTGAAAAGCATTTATTTCCTCCACAATTTTCCTTGCCCTGTCCGATTCATTCTTGGCATTGAACTTAGACCATTGTGCTAAGGCCTTGATTGTGCGCGTACATTTTACTTCCAGAATTTTATTTGGATCTCCAGTAATTGGTTTCCTCCAAGTACTCAAAGCAACTGTGTGTATATTTGGATTAATCATCCATGCTTCCTCAAATTTCAGATTTCTTTCCGGCGACGCAAATTGCATTTTGTCAATTTCTAAGACGAGGGGGCAGTGATCAGACCCAATCCTAGTCTGATGGTGAACAATAGAACCTGAGAATGAGATTAATGCTGCAGCGTTTAGCAGAACGCGGTCCAGCCGTGATAGAACCCGGTCTGCTGGCTTTTGACTGTTGCACCATGTGAAAATATTACCAGTAAATGGGATTTCGTGGAAGTCACATAAAGAAATAAAGCTAGCAAATTCGTGGGGCCCTTTTGAAAAATCCACCCTTCTTCAACTTTTTTCATCGGCATGCAAGATGCAATTGAAATCGCCACCCAGAATGGCAGGGAAGTTATTGTCCACTGCAGCTAGATCCTTCCAAAGGGCACGCCTCTGGTGCATATATTAATTAGCATACACAGCCCCCAATTGCCCGATTGTTTCAGTGGGTGTTTTGATGCTTGCCATAAGTAATTGCTTGTTCTTGGAAGCGCTGGTGACTTTGATGATGTTATCAAGCCAAAGTAGGATGATACCTCCAGATTTTCCAACGGCCGGCACGTAATCATAGCTCCAGTGCCTTCCAATTAGTCTATCTATATCACGACGAGTGAAAATTTGGCGGCGTGTTTCAAGTAAGGAAACAACAATAGGATTGTGCACACGAACAAGCTCTTGAAGATGCGCACGGGAAGCGAGCTTGCTAGCTCCCCGGCAATTCCAAAATATTATTCGCGTCATTTCTTGGTGGGGGGGGGGGGGGGGGCGCCGCCAACTCATCTTCATCTCTAGCCATAGATCTCGCTCTGCTCTTAGATCGCCCCCGTAACTTCTTATTGGGTGATCTATCCCGCCGCACAAAATTATTCTCAACCTCGTCCACAAATGCAGTATCAATTTGGACCTGGACATCAGTTTATTTAGCAGAATTTTTGCTAGGACTAGCCATTCCGTCATGATTCCCTGCCGCATCAGCAATAGTATTAACATTCTCAGGTGCAAGATTTTTTGGAGTATCGGTCGCCTGGACCGCAGTTGATGGGGCGCTGGTCGACTTCACAACTTTTCGCCATTCCCATGCGCCAGAAGCCGCTTCATATTGCCTCCGTCCTTGGGTTTTGGAGGAGGTTTTTTGGTAGAACAAGGGTCCAATCATCCAAACCCGCTTGCAGGTTATGTTCATCTTCATCAGCCTTTGTTGCAGGGCCGCCACTGCACTTCGAATCCCCGTGATTAGCAAATCCGCAAGCTGTACATAACGAGCCAATACCCTCGTAAATAAACTTTTGAAACAATTTTCCAGAGCCCTTGCTGTTCCGCCATAACCCTCCTAAAAGAGGGGCAGAGAGGTCTCAACGGACACAGATTCTCGCAAAATTTGTTCGTGATCTAGTTTTGGTGAAGGCGTCGATGTATAGCGGTTCTCACATTATTGTCGCGATTCAGAACAGGTTTTTGTCTCCTCAAAATTGTAGAGGGAGCCCAGGCAACCTAACCCAGGTCGGGACCAGCATACGCGGGTTAAGAGACGGGATAAACTTCTCGGACCACAAGTCTAAGCCGACAACGTGCCCAGCCACATGCCACGTGCCGCGCCAGACAAGGTCACGGTCCTCTCTTCGAGCAAACTTCAGCAGGAAACAACCCTCTCCCGGGTCGCTGACTTGGAAACCTTCGCACATTCCCCATTTTAAGCGTAGCTGCACTGAGAGCCATTCAAATCGGAAATTTACGCCAACCACTCTGCCAACTAGCGCATTTGCATATTCCGCTTGGATTTCTTCCACTTCCTCATCGTCCATGCTAACAATACCGTCAGCATAGAAATCGGCTTGCTGGATATCAACCCTTGGGAACTGGACCGGCACATTCTTTGACCAAACTTGTGGCAGCGGGGCGGCTGCTCGGCTCGAATTTCTGATTTTTTGCTGGTTTCAACAGGAAGACTCACTGCTTGAGCTGGCCGATCTTTCGGTTGCAAGGCACCGGGCACGACACCGCACAGGCTCATGATGACATCAATTGAGCCCAGTACAAAAGGCCTTGCATCGTGATTGAGAGGAGATCGGTTATCAGTTACGGGCTGTACTTGGGAGGAAGATAAATTCTCTACGTCATTTTCTCGAACACGTTGCGAGCGGCTAGGTGAAACAGCAGAATTTTCAGAGCTTGCAGAATTCCTTGAACCCACAGATTTTTCGGAGCTATCAGATTCGGACACGACATGGCTTGCCGAAAACCGCTTAGATTCTGAGCAGGATGAACCAGCCTCCTCAAACAGCTCATGAGGAGGGGTAGGCGGAGATTTATGGGTCAATAATGCTACCAGGTCTAAGGACTTACCTGAAGGCTGAGAGGAAGTTATTAATGGCGGAGAGTCTGAACTTGATTGTTCCTGCACCTCCTTGGCATTTAGGACTGGATCTCTGCCAGTCTTTTTTTTCCCCATGGAGAAAACAACACACAAGACTGAAATTTAAAAGAATTGACGGAAGGGCACCACCAGCAGTGGAGCCTGCGGGTTAATTTGACTCAACACGGTGAAACTTAATAGGTTCAGACATAGTAAGGATTGACATACTGAGAGCTCTTTCTTGATTTTATGGGTGGTGGTGCATGTCCGTTCTTAGTTGGTGGAGCGATTTGTCTGGTTAATTCCGTTAACGAACGAGACCTCAGCCTACTAACTAGCTATGCAGAGTTCAACCTGCGCGGCCTGCTTCTTAGAGGGACTATGACCGCTCAGACCATGGAAGTTTGAGGCAATAACAGGTCTGTGATGCCCTTAAATGTTCTGGGTCGCACGTGCGCTACACTGATGTATTCAACGAGTATATAACCTTGGCCGATAGGTTCGGGTAATCTTTTGAAAATTTCATCGTGATGGGGGATAGATCATTGCAATTGTTGGTCTTCAACGAGGAATTCCTAGTAAGCGTGAGTCATTAGCTCGCGTTGACTACGTCCCTGCCCTTTGTACACACCGCCCGTCGCTCCTACCGATTGAATGGTCCGGTGAAGTGTTCGGATCACTGTGATGTGGGTGGTTCGCCGTCTGCGATGCTGCAAGAAGTCCATTGAACCTTATCATTTAGAGGAAGGAGAAGTCGTAACAAGGTTTCCGTAGGTGAACTTGCGGAAGGATCATTGTCGAGACCGTAAAGAGATCGAGCGATTTGAAAACTTGTGAACTTATTCAGCAGCTCATTGATGCTGTTGCGCACTTATCCATCTTTTGCATGAACAACCTGATGGTAACATGTTCTAGAGGGAGGGGAGATCAACTCGGCGCAGATTTGCGTCAAGGTAAATATGTAGTATGAGTAGAATTTCAACCATATATTCTCGAAGCGATTTGTTTTGTGTATTTGTTGTTTTCTCTTCAAGAGTTGTAGGGCTCTCTGCAATGGATATCTTGGCTCTCGCTTCGATGAGCAGCGAAATGCGATACGTGGTGCGAATTGCAGAATCCTGTGAACCATCGAGTTTTTGAACGCAAGTTGCGCCTGAGGCCAGCTGGCTAAGGGCACGTCCTCCTGGGCATCAAACATTAAATCGCTGCACAAGATCTCTAATGTTATGCATTGGACTTGTCTAAGATGCGGAGATTGACCCGTCATGCGCTGATGTGTGGCAGGCTGAAGAGCGGGGATGATTTTCTCTTGCAACAATCGATTAATTGGTGGGATGAAAGCTATGTTGATTCTCATCATCGTCTGGTTGCTTTAAAATGTTGTGTGAATCCCATGTTTAACCCAATTCAATTGTTATTGTATGACAATTGATATGTGACCCCAGGATGGGCAGGGTGACCCGCTGAGTTTAAGCATATCAATAAGCGGAGGAGAAGAAACCTACGAGGTTTCCCCTAGTAACGATGAGAAAACCAGGAATTGCCCAACATGGAAATCGGGTTGCTATGCAGCTCGAATTGTAGAATGGAGAAGCATCATCTGTAACGAACAGGGCCCAAGTCCCCTGGAATGGGGCGCCAGGGAGGGTAAGAGCCCCGTTCGGCCTGAACCCTGTCGCAACACGAGATGCTGTCAACAAGTCCGGTTGTTTGGGAATGCATCCCTAATCGGGCGATAAATTTCGTCCAAGGCTAAATAAGGGCGAGAGACCGATAGAAAACATGTACCGCGAGGTAAGGATGAAAAGGACTTTGAAAAGAGAGTCAAAGAGTGCTTGAAATTGTCGGGAGGGAAACGGATGGGGGGAGGAGGTGTGACTCAGCCTGAAGAGGAACGACATACGTTGGTCCGTTGCTTGGCTCGAGGTGTGCATCATTGCAGACCTTATTGCCATGTAGATCCGGGGCGAGTGATGCCCACAGAGACACTGTCGTTATGGTCGACTAGCAGCATGGCACGCGTCGTACAAACGAGCTTAACAGCTCTTGCATGCTTATTGCAACGATATGTGGGCTCCCCATTCGACCCGTCTTGAAACACGGACCAAGGAGAGTACATGCATGTGAGCCGATGGCTGATAAAGCCCGTAGGGCGCAAGGAAGCTGATGAGCGGGATCCTTTTATGAGGTGCACTGTCGACCGACCTTGATCTTATGTGAAGGGTTTGAGTGGGAGCATGCGTGTCCGGACCCGAATGATGGTGAACTATGCCTTAGCGGGGCAAAGCTAGAGGAAACTCTGGTGGAGGCCCGCAACGATACTGACGTGCAAATCGTTCGTCTGACTTGGCTATAAGGGCGAAAGACTAATAGAACCATCTAGTAGTTGGTTCCCTCTGGAGTTTCCCTCAGGATAACTGGAGACTTATGCAGATTTCTATCAGGTAAAGCCAATGATTAGAGGCATCGGGGGCACAATGCCCTCGACCTATTCTCAAACTTTAAATAGGTAGGATGGCTTGGCTGCTTTGTTGAGCCACTTGACATTGAATCGAAGGGTCCAAGTGGGCCATTTTTGATAAGCAGAACTGGCGGTGCGGGATGAACCAGAAGTCGGGTTACAGTGCCTAACTGTGCGCTAACCTAGAACCCACAAAGGGTGTTGGTCGATTTAAACAGTAGGACTGAAAGTGTTCAGTTGTCTACCTAAATCACCTAGAGGGGGTGAATAGGTGAGTTGTGCTTGTTTTGCGGAATAAAAATTTAGAGATCTATGTACACAATTATCAACCAAGCAATCACAGACGACCAAAGATTTATAGTGGTTCCCCAATCTTGGGTACATCAACTTTCCCTCACCGATCTAGCAAAGCACTAGACTCGGCTACTCCACTATTTCGGATTGAAAACCAATCCTACGTCTCGGAACAAAGTTCCTACAATCTCGATCCACAACACGGATCTACACTCAGAAGATAAAAACTTCCTACAACTCGGAGACAAAAAGCACCTACACTCGGAGAGAATTCTTCTACAAGAATGAAATTTAGAGTATATGAAAATACAAACAGATTTATTTCACAGATCTGAAAATCTCGGCCAAGGTCTTCCTCTTAATCTTTAAGGCTTTCTCAGAAATTATTGAAGAAGATGACTCGGCAAGAACTGGATCTGGAATGCTTTGACTTCTCACGATCAGATGGATGATGAAGAATGAAAAACGATCTCGATCTGGAAGTCTACTTGCTCTGAATCATCTGGATTGAAAACCCTAGCCGATTTTGAGCGATGAAGGTCGGCGGCGGCGGCTTCCGTTTTTAGAGAGAGAATGAGATTCAAAAATACTTAGAATAATCTTGACAGCACTTCTTAGGGTTAGTCGGTTTTGACAAAACCTTATATAAGAACTTCCCTAACGGTCATAATTAGTCTTAATGACGTACACGTGGATCAATCATGTCACGACATTTGAAATTTTCGTCAAATCTGGACTTAGCAAATTTTCAGAAAAATCATACTAAATTACTCGAGTGAAAGTTTACCTACTCGAGTACTTGATAAGATTACTCGAGTGAATAGAAGAGGACTACTTGAGTAGATGACTTGGAGAAAATTCAGAAACAATGAGCAACTACTGTAGTACACAAAGACTTACTCGAGTGTTAATATAGTTACTCGAGATGTGGAGTTGAACTACTCGAGTACAAGAAGTGTACTCGAGGGAATAGAAATTTACTACTCGAGAGGTAGAAAGAATACTCAAGTCAAAGACTTAGAATAATTTCTGGGAGAATAAACTGGGTTACTCGAGTAGTGAAACTGGACTACTCGAGAGGACAAAAACTACTCAAGTACATGGATATTACTACTCGAGTAATGGACTTAGAAAAAATTTGAGGGATGAAAAACTTATCACTCGAGTATTTAATCTGGACTACTCGAGTAGTAGATGGACTACTTGAGTACATGAACTTGACTACTCAAGTGAAGTAAAATTACACAAAATCCTGTCTTCTGTAACTCGAGACAAAAGACTAATCTACTCGAGTACTTACATGACTACTTGAGTAAATGACTTAGAAAATTTTCTTGAGAGGAAATTCTGCTAACTCGAGAGTAAGAGATGATCTACTCGAGTAATTGACTTGCCTACTCGAGAGCTATAATTTGACTACTCGAGAGCTAATTCCCTTACTTGAGTACAGATAGACTTACTCGAGTATTGACTAAGTGTTTCACTCGAGTATGTAAGTAACTACTCGAGTAAAATACTTAGCAAAATTTTGTTCGACAGAATTTTCTCTTCTTTAAAGAATTCAGTAACAAGTCTTTCTCCAATCAGTCCGAGTGCTTGAAAATGAAGTGTATCCCAATAGAGAGGCTACACATGAGTCAACAACATGGATCACACAATGAGGGATTAGATTGTATGGTCCTGTGTTTGGTGACCCATTGTAAACTGACATTGGTCTACACTTAGCAATATAGTCCTGCAAGCATACAACTCAAACAGAACATCAAATACAACTTAATTCATCTTAGTTCAAGGGTGATTTCACCAAATCTGGTTTAATGTGGACACAATACCGAACAATCTCCCCCTATTTGTAGAAGTCAGAACCCTTTACACTAAGGTGAATTATATAGACATAAAAGAGCTAGATATGCAGTAGAGAAAACAGTGTAAGCAAGCATAAGATTATAATCAAAGGGTATATGATCAAAATTAAGAATTATATAAACATGATTGTCCAAAACATCATTTCTACATGAATCATTTCCACACTCTCATAATCCTTTATGCTTAGACTTGGTGGTGCTACTTGTCCTTTTTCTCTTGCTGTCTTCTTTGGTAGCTGAAGGGCTTGGGATGGTACTTTGGAGGCTTTGAAGGAGTAGCACAGTTGTTCCTTCCAAATTCTCTGTCATACAACCTTCACTTTGTCATTGACTTTTCATACAATTCCCATTCCTAGGAGCTGTAATGAATAGTCCTGCTTTCATTGAAGTCCATGACAAGCTTGAGAGTATCTAAAATGAGAGACTTTGAAGTTGGAGACCAGATCTCTGCAAACTCTGGAGTTTTTCTCTTTTCTGACTCAGGAATGGGATTGACCTGCTAGCTGAGGCACCATCACCATACTTTCTCTTCTTCTTGGAAGTGTTGATCTCAGGAGGAGCTTGGAAGAATATATCTGCTGGATTTGCCTCCCAAACTTGAGCATATGAATCTGGAGGAGGACCTTCATAGCCTTCAGGTCTAGGAGAGAAGGTAGGTTGAGGAGCTTGAGCTGGAGCAGCAGTAGCTAAGGGATTCAAGTGGTGAGGAATGATGTTTGGATCAACTGGGAATTCTGGAAGAATTTGTTTGTGCATCCAAACAGCTGTATCATAGGTATAGAACTTCACACTCTGAATTTGTCCTAGCACATCATCATGGATCTCTTTTATCTTTGCTTCCCGTTGAGTTTGCTTGAGTGCATCTAATTTCTCAAGATATTCTTTCACTAAACTCTCCCCATTTCTGACTTCTATAGTCAGTTTATTGATGACATCATCTTTAAATGTCCCAACTTCTTCACAAATATTCATCTTGGTTGCTTCAGCTCTCTTATCTAATTCAATCTGATTATTTGCAAGAGTCACACCTTGCTCCATAACCTGACCAACACTAGTGATAGTGTGATCTAGAGCTTTGGCACCAATTTGGAAGAGATGTCTGAGTTGATCTGTATTATGTTGAATCTTTGCAAAGCCTCTGCTCATCTCTATCTCTAGAGCAGTCACTTTCTCAGTTACAGCCTTGACTGATTCATCAAAATATTTTCTTTGTTCTTGAAGTAGAATTACAAACTGACCCATCAAATTACTGGAATCAGCAGCAGGAGGAGCAACAGAGGGAACTTGAGGAGGAGCAAACCATGGAACAATCTTTTCAACAGTGATTGAGCTCTGAGCTCTGGTGGTATGGATCAGGGCATCCCCTTCATCAGTGACCATGGGGATGGAGAAGTCCAGGTTCCTTAATGGAGCTTCAGCTAGTTCAGGAGATTGATCTGGCTCATTAGAGAGTAAAATAGTATCAACCTGCTCTTTATCAGCAGCAAGAGACTGAATGAGAGATGATGGAGTATGTGGTGAAGATGGTACTAGGGTGGATAGCTTGCGAACTTCAGCAGTTTGTTCCTTGTGAAGAGGGGGAAGAGGTTCATCAGCAGTCAATTCTTTAATCATTTCATTGATTGCTGCTTCGGTTGATAGAAGTGTTTCTTGAAGTTGGGCTTCTGATGGAATTTGCTCAGGAGTAGGAGGTGGAGGAGAGGTAAAAGCTGGAGGAGTTGGAACCTTGTCTGGAACAGAAGGAGCAGGCTCCCCCTCAACAGTTGCACCAGATGAGCTGGCATCCTGAAGTGGAGAGGGAGATGGGGTCCTGTCCTCTGTAGCTGGAAGGTCTTGAGCTTTGGCAGCTTGAGCTGGATTCTGTAACTTCAAATCTCATCTTTGAATGGAAGAAATAAAGACTTTCTTCATGTGATGGAGAACAATACTTTTGGATAAGCTGAAGATTTCTGGATTGATTTCATGAAGTAGAAGAGAAATAATCCTGACATAACTGGGGGCCTTTATGTTGTCCTTGATTTTATCCAGAATCATCATCCCAAACTGGAACTTTTTACTGCATACTATGACTTGCATGATGTCAAAGAAGTGGAGAGAAATATCCCTTATAGAATTTGTCTTGCAGAGAAGAATTTTGCCAATGATATCCACTAACAGCTTCCCTTTTGGATTCATGTCAGACCTTTTGATGTCTTGTACATCTGGTGAAACTCCACAAAACATACAAGTCCTGTCAGATTCTTCAGGACCTAGGTCATCCTCTTCATCAACAATAGGAAGTCGGAGAAGTGTAGAAACAGAGGTCTTGTTGAGTTTGATTTTGATTCCTTTAACCTTGGACTTTGATGTTCTTGAAAAATTCCTCAACTTCAGGAAACAAGATCTTATATGGCTGTTGTAGAACAAATGTGAGGCCGACAGTGTTGAGGAGTATCAGAAGATTACGAAAATCATCTGAAATTTTGGCGATTCCGGCGACAACTAGTTCTGAACCGATTCCAATCTTGGAGGAAGGGGCCATGATCCAGAAATTGGAGAAAGATCTGCGGCGGGGAGGAAGATGGCGCGAGCTCTGCAACTTTCGGCGAAAGATGAAACGTATGTTGGCTTACTTGAGAGAGGGAATTTTGATTCGTGTAGAAAATAAATTCTGGACATTTCGATTTATATAACCCTAATTTATCCCTAATTAAGAAATAAATAAAGCTTATATACCTGGGAGAGGGCGGCATAAGCCTTGGGTTGCGAATAAAGAAATTTGAATCAAAGTAGAAAGTTTGTCTATCTGATACTCGAGAGACTTGGCAGTACTCGAGTGAAGATATAGAAGTACTTGAGTGAGAGGTACAGAGGTACTCGAGTGGTGATATGGAAGTACTAGAGTAAAGATACTGAGTTACTCAAGTATTGAAGCTTTGGTACTCGAGTAGTGATACAGGAGTACTCGAGTGGTGCTTTAGTACTTGAGTAAGTCTTTCTACTACTCGAGTAGGTTACTCGAGTAGCTGAAGAAGTACTCGAGTAGGTCAAGCAGGTACTCGAGTAGGTCACTTCTTACTCGAGTCAAAAAGTTAGAAATTTGAAAAATTCCAACTTTTGACTGATTCTTGATCTCTGAGCCTTCTAGTGAGTCCACCTTCTCTAATCTTCTTTGTTGAGCATTCCAAGTTCTATTTTGAAGAACAAGAACTTGGTCTCGTCCAGCGGCTTCGTGAAAATATCTGTAATCTGCCTGTTTGTAAAGACATACTGTAGATCTATATCCCCATGCTCCACATGCTCCCGGATGAAGTGGTACCTCAACTCTATGTTCTTTGTCCGGCTGTGTGAGACTGGGTTGTTGGCTATTACAATTGCGCTGGAAGAGTCGCAAAATAATAGAATGTTCTGAAACTTCATGTTGTAATCTTCAAATTGATTCTTTATCCATAGTAGTTGTGCACAGCAACTGCCTGCAGAGATATACTCTGACTCAGCTGTTGAGATTGCAATATAGTTCTGCTTATTGCTACTCCAGGAGATAAGCCTTCTTCCAAGGAATTGGCAAGTCTCGGAAGTGCTTTTCTTGTCGTCTTTGCTACCTGCAAAATCTGCATCTGAAAAACTAATTAGCTCGCTATCATTACTTCTTAGGTACCATAAGCCAAGATTCGGTGTACCTTTAAGGTATCTCAGAATCCGCTTTGCAGCAGCATAGTGAGATTCTGATGGCGACCACCACCAGGACGGCCAAGTTGATGATGATGATGTACATGGCGCTTTGGTTGATCATGAAGTTGCGGCGGATGATGATGATGATGATGGCCCACCGGCTAAGGACTTGCGGCGCCGTGGCGGCCACGGCTACAATCTTCGTCCACGCCACAAGAATTAACTATTTTCATTTATATTAATAATTAATTAATTAAATAATAATTAATTAATTAATTATTAGTTTTTATTTATGGCTTGCATTTTAATATGTTGACTTATTGGTGTGCAATTAGCACTTGTGTTGTAAGGCCTATATAAGGCTAAAACTCTAATTAGAAAAGCAGATTTTCATTGTTGCCAAAACTTCTCTAACCTAATTTGACTCCCCTCCTTTTCCCTCCTCATAGCCGCCGCCCCCCTTGGGTTCCCTCCTCCAAAGGCCGGCCTCCTCCTTTCTCCCCTTCCAAGATCTCGGCCACCATCTCTCCCCTCCTCCTCCGTCAATCTTCCTTCAACTCTCTATCACACATCCACCCCACGAAATTCTCCACTTATCTCATCCTAACCGACCATCCTTGGAGGAGACAAATTGATTGCAAGAGTCAAAGGCCTTGGGTGAAACTTCACGGTGCAAAGCGGGGAAGACGATCGAGTTTCTTCATCATTGGAGCCTCTCTCGTGGGGTTCAACGGAGAGCGATTATTTTCTAGTGGAACCAATATCCCGGATCTACTATTCCGAGAGGGGTAACGAAATTTCTACCAAGAGTTTTTTCTCTTCTAGATTGTTTTGTGTGGTGGACGATTTCTTGCGTGACTTTCGAGATAACGAACGAAATTTCGCGGCGTTTCTTAATAAATTTGTGAATCTATTTTTCGTTCGATTTTTGGATACTCTCGGGAGGATTGGCGAACCTCGTTATTTCTTGTTGGGGAAAGATCAACCGTTTCGCGAATCGGAATTTTTTTTGGTGGATCTTTCTTTGGTACAACATCGCTCGTCCGGACACGAATATTTGTCCTTTTGGCTTGATCGGATCTCGGCATCTAGTCGTGGTTCGATCTCTAACGGCTTGGCTAACCGAACGTTGGTGCGTAAGATAAATAAAATAATTGGTATTGCTGCGTTTTCGTTAGCGTGTAACAAGAGATTGTTAGCGTGGCAAGAGAACACTTGACGCCATCCGTATCGGATCTTAACTCGTGTAGGCTCGTAGGACGACGCTACATCAATTTGGTATCAAAGCGAGGTTGTGTTGATTTCTCAATCGACACCATCCTTACGCTTTCCGGTCGTAGGGCGTCGACCCACACTTGGTCGTGCACGTTGCGTATTAGATAACGAAATTCAGAATTTTCGTTTTGGGCTGCAAATAGCAACATCCAAAATTTTTTTTCTGCAGAAAATTACAAAAAAATTCCTGAATTTTCTCCTTATTTTTCCAAGCAAAAAGGTCTAAAAAAATATTTTTGTATTCCTACTTTATAGGTCTCCAAAAATTCATCTTTTATAAAATATCTGGTCAAAATCCCTGGGTGTCCTGTAGTTCATGCGCACAAGGTCTGGTACGGAATATTTTCCCTCCACCTCTCACATGGCCGACCACCATGATGATGAGCACGCTCCTGCAGCGATTGCGGAGCTTCGGGAAGAGTTCAACGCTAGGTTCGATGCACTCACCCAGTTAATACAAGGGTTGGCCGTAAATCAGGCGGCGCCTCAAAATCCCGGCTTTGGGATAAATCGGCAGGGGCCCCCACCACAGCCCGCCAACCAACGAGACGAAAGACAAAACCACCATCGTGATCAGGACGATGATTTCAATTTAACTAGGGTCGTGCGACTACATCCACCATCCTACGATGGAATGGGAGAACCTCAAGTTTTCCTAGATTGGATCATGGAGATCGAGTGCTACTTTGAGTGGCACAACCTGTCTGACGGTGATAAGGTACGAGTGGCACGAATGAAGCTTCTAAGTAGGGCCAAGACGTTCTGGTTGAACGAAGAGAGGCGAATGGGTACCGTGAATGGAGTACCCCCAATTGGGTGGGCTGCCATGAAAGCACTGTTAACTGACCAATATGTCCCCGCGTATCACCGAACCCAAATGTTCGATGAATTAGCCACCCTTCGCCAAGGGGACAAATCGGTAGCGGAGTACATGGGACTAATTAAGGATATGATGGTGAGATGTGACGTCCGGGAAATGCCCGAAGTAACACTATCACGTTTTCGTAAGGGACTCAGGCCGGATATCCAAGGCAAGCTCCTGCGCTACGGTCACACGGATCTTAACGCAACGTTTAATGCAGCTTTGGATATAGAAAAGCACAATGCCTATAAGTCCAAGGGACGAGCTTTCCAAAAAGAAAAATCCATTTTAGGACCCCCACCCTCATCCTCCGTGCGAGACAAAGGAAAGTTTCGATCCACAGATTCGAACTCCGTGGTCGTTACCGCTAGGAACATCAAAAATCCCTCGGGTGAGAGAGTTCCAATAGGCCGTCTTAGTAAGACTAACGTCACTTATTATTCATGTGGAATCCAAGGGCATTATGCTAGTGAGTGCCCCACTAAGGGCAAACCCCTAGCCCTTTTAGGCTCCACGTCTGATCCCGCAGAGATCGTTTATGAAGCCGGTACTGAGTCTGACGCCGAGCCGAGTGATATTGATGACGACTCTTTCATGATGGTTATGAGATGTATTCTGAATACACCGCGTGCGACGGACGATTACAACCGGACGAATATCTTTTCGGTAAATTTTAAGCACGGTGACAAGTGGTGTAAATTAATAATCGATAGCGGTAGTTGTATGAATGTCGTTTCGGAGAATGCCATCACTCGAATGCACTTAGTCACTGAGCCGCATCCGCATCCGTATAAGATAGCATGGGTGAACAAAACGTCTATCGCAGTTTCTAAAAGATGCTTGGTACCGCTTACGGTGAAGAGCTATGTCGATAAGGTGTGGTGCGATGTCATCCCTATGGATGTATGTCACGTTTTACTAGGACGACCATGGCTTTATGATTATGATGTGACCCATTTGGGCAGAGCCAACACATACGAGTTCAAGTTCAATGGTAAGACCATTGTTTTGAAGCCCACACCACCTAAAGACCCGTCGATTATTTCCAAGGACACAGTGGTGCCCGCGGAAAAGAAAGTGATAAGTTTTATAAGTAGGAAGGAGTTAGAACGCGAGACCTTTCTAGATGGTGTCATTTATGCGCTAGTATGCCTACAAGTAAAGGAAGATTCACCGTCTTTAGAGAACCTACCGTTATCTTTGCGCACATTATTGGAAGAGTATAAGGACGTCTATCCGGTAGATTTACCTTCCATGTTGCCACCCATCAGGGATATTCAACACGAAATTGACTTCGTCCCGGGCTCGTCCCTGCCCAATCTACCCCATTACCGACTCAATCCCTCCGCACATAATGAACTTCAAATATTAATTTCCGACTTATTAGCAAAGGGATTTATCCGCCATAGTAAAAGCCCTTGTGCCGTCCCGGCCTTGTTGGTCCCGAAGAAAGATAAGTCTTGGAGGTTGTGTGTAGACTACCGGGCCATCAACAAAATAACTGTCAAGTATAGGTTTCCCATTCCCCGTTTGGACGATTTGTTGGATATGTTATCCGGTGCCACCGTGTTCTCAAAATTGGATTTAAAGAGTGGTTACCACCAAATAAGGATACGAGAGGGAGACGAATGGAAAACGGCCTTTAAGTCTAAGGATGGGCTTTACGAGTGGTTAGTGCTAGGAGAGGGACTCACTAACGGACCAAGCACTTTCTCACGGTTAATGACCCAAGTTTTTAAGCCATATATGGGTAAATTTGTCGTAGTCTATTTCGATGATATTTTGGTGTTTAGTATATCGCCGATCGATCATGAAACTCATTTGCGGACAATCCTTACTACACTGCGCCAAGAGAACTTATTCATTAATTTTAAGAAGTGCGCGTTCGGTGTGACTTCCGTGGAATTTCTAGGATACATAGTGAGCGCTGAGGGTATACATGTTGACCCTAAGAAGGTCCAAGTGATTAGAGAATGGCCGGAACCGCAAAATATTAGGGAGGTTAGGAGTTTTCATGGATTGGCCACGTTTTACCGACGATTCATTCACAATTTTAGTAGTATCATGGCACCAATCACTGAATGTATGAAGAAGGGTGATTTTAAATGGACCAAGTCGGCCACTAGCGCGTTTCAAATGATTAAGGATCAGATGTCCGAAGCCCCCCTACTACGGTTGCCGGATTTTACTAAAGTGTTTGAACTATCATGTGACGCTTCAGGAATAGGAATTGGAGGAGTGTTAAGCCAAGAGGGACATCCGGTAGGATATTTTAGCGAGAAACTAGCGGGCCCAAAATTAAATTATTCTAATTATGATCGTGAGTTTTATGCCGTGATACGTTGTCTCCAACATTGGCGACACTATCTCATATCGAAAGAGTTTGTGATCCTCTCGGATCATGAGGCGCTAAAATTTGTAAACTCTCAAAGTAAAATTAGCCCTCGGCACGCCAAATGGGTCTCCTATCTTCAGGAGTATACTTTCATTATTAAGCACCTTAAGGGTACGTTAAATCGCGTGGCGGACGCCCTTAGTCGTGTCACTCTATTATTATCTAAAATGGAGGTGAAGGTAATAGGATTTGAACGCATTAAGGACGAGTATGTCCTATGCCCGGATTTTAAGGATATTTATTTAGCCGCTCAGGAACAGGCTACCTCGACTATTTCGGCATACTACATTCGAGACGGGTATTTATTTAAGCATACACAATTGTGTATTCCCCGCTCTTCACTACGCCATTTCATAGTCTGGGAGCTACATAGTGGAGGGTTAGGGGGACATTTCGGCCGGGATAAAACGATCATATTAGTGGAAGATAAATTCTTTTGGCCGGGGCTTAAGCCAATGGTCAATAAAATCGTAGGGAGTTGCCGCGTATGTCAGTTAGCGAAGGGCAACAAAACCAATGCCGGTCTTTATACTCCACTTCCTATTCCGTCTGTTCCTTGGGAGGACGTTAGTATGGACTTTATTTTGGGCCTACCTATGACATTTCGGAGACACGATTCCATCCTTGTCGTCGTCGATCGATTTTCTAAAATGGCATATTTCATCGCTAGCCACACTACCAACGATGCATCCCATGTTGCTAAGTTGTATTTCAAAGAGGTCGTGGCGCATCGGGGCGTCCCCAAAACGATAGTGTCTGATAGGGACGTTAAGTTCACTAGCTATTTCTGGAAAACACTTTGGAAGCTTATGGGTACGAAACTGATGTTTTCGTCGGCCTATCATCCCCAAACGGATGGGCAAACGGAGGTGGTTAATCGTAGCTTGGGTAGCTTGCTTCGTTGCTTAGTTGGCGATCATAAAGGTACGTGGGACCTTATCCTTCCTCATGCTCAAATAGCTTATAATAATTCAAGGAATAGGTCCACCGGTTTGTCTCCGAACGAGATCGTTCATGGTTATAAGGCACCCGTGCCTCTTGATTTGGTTCCATTACCACCATCGTTTAAGTCTAGTCAGTTTGCTCAGGATTTCGCCTCGCACGTTCACAGTCTCCATAAATACATTAGCGAAACGCTAGCTACACAATATGCTATTTATCAAACGAATGCCAACGTACATAGGCGAGCGGTCCCCTTGAATATTGGTGATTTGGTAATGGTTCGTCTCACCCCTGAACGGATGCCTTCGGGCACTATAAAGAAATTGGCGAATAGGCGAGCCGGTCCTTTTCGAGTGTTAAAAAAGTTGGGCGAAAATGCATATTTATTACAGTTACCCGCTGATTGGGGAATTTCCCCTATTTTTAACGTTTCCGATTTAACGCTTTTTGTCGCTCCACCACATGAACTTTCTGTCTCGCCGTTTAATATTTCCACTAAAACTTCTAATGGGATGGGTGGTGAGATCAATTCTGGATCGCTCTCTCCTGCGGACTCTACGGGAGGTATGCCGCCTACTGATATTGAAACTTGTTTTTCTTCTTTGCCTAACGCATTTCCGAGGTTTCCCCGGACCGTTTTCTTGCCTGACAAGATTTTGCAGGATGCTATGTTTCCAACTCCCGACGGTGACATTCACAGGTTCTTGATTCGTTGGCGTGGTCGCCCAGCTTCGGACGACTCTCGGCTCTCGGCTTCGGAGGTGGAGATACTTGATGCGGACCTCCTACGCCGTTATGTTCCTGCCCACTCATCGGTGATGAGTCCTTTTGAGCGGGGGAGGATTGATGGCGACCACCACCAGGACGGCCAAGTTGATGATGATGATGTACATGGCGCTTTGGTTGATCATGAAGTTGCGGCGGATGATGATGATGATGATGGCCCACCGGCTAAGGACTTGCGGCGCCGTGGCGGCCACGGCTGCAATCTTCGTCCACGCCACAAGAATTAACTATTTTCATTTATATTAATAATTAATTAATTAAATAATAATTAATTAATTAATTATTAGTTTTTATTTATGGCTTGCATTTTAATATGTTGACTTATTGGTGTGCAATTAGCACTTGTGTTGTAAGGCCTATATAAGGCTAAAACTCTAATTAGAAAAGCAGATTTTCATTGTTGCCAAAACTTCTCTAACCTAATTTGACTCCCCTCCTTTTCCCTCCTCATAGCCGCCGCCCCCTTGGGTTCCCTCCTCCAAAGGTCGGCCTCCTCCTTTCTCCCCTTCCAAGATCTCGGCCACCATCTCTCCCCTCCTCCTCCGTCAATCTTCCTTCAACTCTCTATCACACATCCACCCCACGAAATTCTCCACTTATCTCATCCTAACCGACCATCCTTGGAGGAGACAAATTGATTGCAAGAGTCAAAGGCCTTGGGTGAAACTTCACGGTGCAAAGCGGGGAAGACGATCGAGTTTCTTCATCATTGGAGCCTCTCTCGTGGGGTTCAACGAAGAGCGATTATTTTCTAGTGGAACCAATATCCCGGATCTACTATTCCGAGAGGGGTAACGAAATTTCTACCAAGAGTTTTTTCTCTTCTAGATTGTTTTGTGTGGTGGACGATTTCTTGCGTGACTTTCGAGATAACGAACGAAATTTCGCGGCGTTTCTTAATAAATTTGTGAATCTATTTTTCGTTCGATTTTTGGATACTCTCGGGAGGATTGGCGAACCTCGTTATTTCTTGTTGGGGAAAGATCAACCGTTTCGCGAATCGGAATTTTTTTTTGGTGGATCTTTCTTTGGTACAACATCGCTCGTCGGACACGAATATTTGTCCTTTTGGCTTGATCGGATCTCGGCATCTAGTCGTGGTTCGATCTCTAACGGCTTGGCTAACCGAACGTTGGTGCGTAAGATAAATAAAATAATTGGTATTGCTGCGTTTTCGTTAGCGTGTAACAAGAGATTGTTAGCGTGGCAAGAGAACACTTGACGCCATCCGTATCGGATCTTAACTCGTGTAGGCTCGTAGGACGACGCTACATCAGATTCCTTAGAGCTCACTTGAAATCTAGCACATACACATGTTGAGAATATTATATCTGGTCTACTAGCAGTAAGGTAAAGCAAGGATCCAATTATGCTTCTGTACTTAGTTTCATCAAAAGGTTTCCCTTTCTCATCCTTGTCTAGAGACAAAGTTGAACCCTTGGAGTCCTCATAGAGGTTGCGTTCTCCATTCCGAATTTATTAATTAGCTCTTTGGTGAACTTAGTCTGCGAGAGGAAAATTTCATCTTCAGATTGTTTCACCTTGAGCCCTAAGAAATACTTCAGCTCGCCCATACTAATCATTTCAAACTTCCCTTGCATAAGTTTAGAAAACTTCTTGCAGAGGTTGTCGTCAGTAGAGCCAAAAATAATGGCGTCGACATATATTGGCACTAGCAAAATCTTGTTTTTTATTTCCCTAAGAAATAATGTCTTATCTATCTTTCCCCTTGTGAACTTGTTCTCAAGAAAAAAGCTAGACATTGTCTCATACCAAGCTCGAGGAGCTTGTTTCAGACCATATAAAGCTTTATGCAGTAAGTAAACATAATCAGGAAAGTTAGAATCAACAAAATTTGGAGGTTGTTCCACATATACCTCTTCCTTTATGTCACTATTAAGGAAGGCAGACTTCATGTCCATCTGATAGACGGTGAAGCCCTTAAGTGCAGCATATACTAGGAATAACCTGATGGCCTCCAGTCTTGCCACTGTAGCGTACATCTAGTCGAAGTCAATTCCTTCTTCTTGATGATATCCTTTGGCGATGAGTCTGGCCTTGTTCTTTATGATCGTTCCATCCTCGTCCATCTTGTTCCTGTAGACCCATTTTGTCCCGATGACGTTCTTACCTTTGGGTCTTGAAACAAGTTTCCATACTTGGCAACGCTTGAAATGATTTAGTTCTTCTTCCATCGCCATAATCCAAGATGCGTCTGAGTTTGTTTCCTCAAACTTCTTTGGTTCAACCTGTGAGAGAAAACTCAAGTATAAATTCTCGTTAGTTGTACTTTGACGAGTTCTGACACCATCCCGGGGATCTCCTATGATCTGGTCCACGGGGTGATCCTTCAGATGTCTGAGCTCCTGGGTCCTTGCATCTGGATTGTCTTCAATCACCGGAGTGACTTCATCAACTTGGACGATTTCTTCATCTTGATCATCAACCTCTCCCATAGGAGTTGGAGTGGTGATCTTGATGAACTTTTCACCTTTATCTTCAGACGGTCCATCCAAGCTAATTTCTTTCAACTTTGTAACTGTATCTTCAATGAGCACACTAGAAGAGTTGCCTTGCAGCAAGCTCGTCTCATCAAATACAACATGTATTGATTCTTCTACAACCAGAGTTTTTCTATTAAATATCATGTATGCCTTACTATGGCTAATATATCTTACAAAAATACCTTCAAAACTCTTTTCGCTAAACTTGGTAGTATGATATTTGTCATTGTTAAGCATGAAGGACTTACAATAAAAAATTCTAAAATATGAGACAGTCGGTTTCCTGCCCTTTAGAAGTTTGTAAGGGGTCTTATCGTGGTTTTTGTTAATGAGTGCTCGATTTTGCACGTGACATGCAGTGTTGACGACTTCATCCCAGAAGTATTCCGGAAGTGATGCATCACTCAACATGGTCCTGCAGGCCTCTATGAGTGTTCTATTCCTTCTCTCAGCTATCCCGTTCTGTTGAGGAGTTCGAGGCGAGGAAAACTCATGAAAGATACTAGGCTTTCACAGAATTCTGTCATGGCCCCAGAATTGAACTCTGTTCCATTGTCACTTCTGATTTTGACTACGGAACAGTTGTATTCATTCTGGACTTACTTGACAAAATTAGTAAAGATGTCGAAGGTATTTGACTTGTGTTTCAGAAATAACACACACGCAAAGCGCGAGTAATCATCAACAATTACCAACGTATAATCCTTACCTGCCAAACTTCTAACTTGCAGTGGACCGAACAGGTCCATATGAAGCAGATGTAAACATCTGTTAGAATCTTTGCCAATAATGCTTTTAAAGGTAACCCTTGTTTGCTTGTCTTTTACACATGCATGACAAGGTCTATCTTTGACGTACTTGACATTTGGGGCATCACGTACAAAATTCAGTGAAAATAATTTATTAATAGTTTTGAAATTAATATGTGATAATCTCTTGTGCCATTGGTCACCAAGAGACGCACTATCTTTAGCGATAAAACACACTGGTGTAGAAGAGTTTATACAAATGAAATTTAAACAAAATATATTTCTGTTTCAAGTGCCGGATAGGAACGTTTCCATATTGTCAACGGATTTTATCAAGCACTTATCAGCATGAAATTCAACTATATATCCTTTATCGCAGAGTTGGCTTATGCTTATGAGATTATGTTCCAATCCTTCAACATAAGCCACATCTGAGAAGGATACTCTACCGTTCGAGATCATACCATAGACTTTCGTAATTCCTCGGTCTGAACCTCCAAAGATGATGTTTGGCGCGTTCACGACTGGAGAATAGTTCTGAAGTAGGCTTCTTGTCCCGGTCATGCGCCGAGAACATCCACTGTCCAAATACCAGATATGCATTTTTGTGGCCTTTGGACATACCTGCAATTATAAATCAGTTTGCCTTTGGAACCCAAACACGTTTGGGTCCTTGGTCTCGTGTTAGGACACTCCCCCTACGAGTATTAGCATTATGAGCGGTCTTTCTCATATTGCTAACATGAGGAGTTGCAAAATTCCTGTGATTAAACCAGCAGTCAATGGCAAAATGAC
This sequence comes from Platanthera guangdongensis, assembly GCA_039583875.1. Lineage (NCBI taxonomy): Eukaryota > Viridiplantae > Streptophyta > Magnoliopsida > Asparagales > Orchidaceae > Platanthera > Platanthera guangdongensis. The sequence continues at coordinate 9,694,651 of CM077159.1, read as the reverse complement.
CAATCTTGCAACAACACCAACAGTCGAACCTATTGTATCTTTGCCTTAGGTTCTCCTGCTTGACCTTTTGAGATGGTGGTCTAGCAGGGGTAGCATTCTTGGAGGAAGAAGCTTCATAGTGATGACAATCACATGATTTCTTCTCATTTAATGACTTTTCCACAACGGGCTTTACCTTTGGTTCTTTCTTAAAGTTATGACCATGATTAAAAGGGTCATAGCTCTGAAGAATAACTTCTTCATAAGGTGCCTTAAAGACATTCTCACCAAAGTTTCTGGGGCGAGTCCATCCTTGATAACGGGACTTTGGCTCTACATAGGTAGGCCTGGTCAAGTGACCGTAGGATGAGTCAAGATCAAACTTATTAGTTGGAAATATGACTTTCTTGAACGAAGTCTGATCTTGAGGGGCTTTCCCCTTCTCTTTGGCCAAGGCCTTCTTGACGGCCTTATTTTTTCTTTGAGCCTTATTCCTCCTAGAAGATTTACTAGGAGCTTCTACATGGCCTAGTCCAGCACCCTTGGCCTTAGCTGAGAATTCAGCAATGAATGGAAGAACAGTCTTAGGGTTCGAGAAACTTTCAACAAGTTTCTTTTCAGCAACAAGTTGTTTTTCCAACTCTTTGATGATTTTCTCTTTTAAGTCAAGGTGCTCAAGAGCTTTGTTATATTCTTTAATGACAGCATTGAAGTTTTCTCTGAGTGAGTCGATCTTAGCGACTTGCTATCTTAGAGTGCTCTCTTCAGCTTTCAGAGACTTTATCTCTTTAGCTTGAGTTTTCACGACTCGTCGACATTTCTCGTAAGCCATGATTAACTCCTTGTACTATGCTATGAGTTCAGACTCATCGTCAGAAGAGCTGTCCTCACGATCATGCTCAGAGGCATCAGAATCTGAAAGAGGAGTGTGCGAGTTTATCTTCCCAGTGAACTGGGGCTCTTGTTCATCATCTGTCTGAGCCATAAGCCCAAAGTAGACTTTTTCTTCTTCACTCGACTCAGATGAGTCGGAGTCACTAGGAGTTTTGCCCTTCTTGGCTATCAGGCTCTTCTCTGTCCTCTTCTTATTATATGAGGACTTCTTTTCTTCTCTCTTTCCACCCTCCTTCTTCATGTGGGGGCAGTCAACAATGACATGACCTGACTTATTACAACAATAACAAACGATGTCAGCAGAAATATGTTTGTTCGGTTTAGAAGCATACCTGTTATGCCTACTTGAGCCTTTTCGGTGTCGATCACCATCATGTCGTGATCTTCTATAGGAGGCATCCTTGCCTTTCCATTAATTCTTTTTGTTCAAGAATTTCTTGAACTGTTGTGAGAGTAGAGAGAACTCTCCTTCAGACAGTCAGAGCCTGAGGTACTTGGCTCCGAGGTTTCTTCTTCACTAACTTCTTGTGCTGGGGCAGCAGAGGCATCCTTTGACTTCCTTGAGGTGTCTGCCTTTAGAGCAACAGACTTCTCCTTGTATGCAGACCTGCTCTTCTCTTCTTTAGCTTTTCTGGTGTTGAGTTGAAGCTCATATGACATCAGCTTCCCGAAGAGATTCTGCGGGTCTATCTCAGCTAACTTTCCAAACTCCCGGATAACACAGACCTTGTTATCCCATTCCTTGGTTAGGGATCTCAAGAATTTATCATTTAGCTCTTCATTTGTGAAGACTCGGCCATATACCCTTAGGCCATTGACTATCTTGAAGAAGTTCTCAAAAGTGTCAGCAATGGTGTTCTTGTGTCCTTGTCGGAAGGCTTCATTCTTCGGGTTCAGAAGGGATCTTCTATCATCCCTAACTTCTTCTGTACCTTCCATCAAAGTGACTAGGGACTGCCACATCTCCTTGGCAGACTCATAGTGGATCAAGTTCTGCAACATGGAGTCATCGACTGCACTTTTTATTATGTTCTTGGTCTTCTTATCTAGAGACACAAGTGCAATCTCGTCTTTGTCTAGATCCATCAATTTCTTGGGAACTTTCTTTGTAGGATCTATTATGGAGACAGTCATGAGAATGTAAGGACCTTCTTCAACGATCATGAAGATCCTTGGATTCACAGCTTCCATGAAAAATCTGATTCTTTCTTTCAAAATGGGAAAGTTATTCTAGGGGCACAATGGAAGCTTGGCAAAATCTTTAGACTTGTCCATGCTTGGAAAATCTCAAAAGACAACTGGAGAAAGATCTGATCAAGGTGTTAACCTTTTAAT
>CM077159.1:9667443-9687443 GCA_039583875.1 Platanthera guangdongensis | reverse complement strand
ATGTACGTATAATAAAAATTTGGAAAATGTATAATAATTGCTAATTATTTTAAGAAATAATCTTAAAACTTAGGTTAAATATTTGGAGAGTTCCTGTTCATACACACACATGAGCTCATGTAGTCTACGTGGTACCAGACCCCCCATGCAGCGCCTGAGCCATTCATTCTGCATGGTGTCAGGCCCTAAGGTCGGAGATCGAAACCTCCCTCCGATACCATTTGTAAGACCCTCCTACTGGAACACAAGACACGACTGAGAGGAGTCTTATGCCCAGAACAGCCGCCTTGTGGTAACGCCGACACACAGGTCAACCGATACTACAAGAGGCATATCCTGCCGGCTAACACCAATATCAACTATGCCAACCCAACATAAACAATATATATATATATATATATATATATATATATATATATATATATATATATATATATATATATATATATATATATATATATATATGTCAAAATCCACACAAGTATATAAGTCCAAACTAGTACAACAATAATAAGAAGCTACAATATTTCTTTAATATCAAAGTACACTAAGATTGCTACAATCATGAGTCTCTCAAAAACTTATAGCTGTAACTAACGAACAATAAAGGTAACATCGTATCAGGCCGTGTCACCCTGGTGTGGCTACCCTGCTGTATGACCTGCTATTGCTGCTCTATCTGCTGGGTTTCCTCCTAAAATGGAAGAAGTAGCAACCGCTAGTTGACTATCACATCCACTCCCCCGACATCCCTGAGGCACCGGACGAAGAAAAGAAGAGTGTATAATATATATAAGCAGTTATAACAAGCATGTGGTATATCTTCTATATATCATGAGCGGTAATAGAAGCATAAAATAACAACAATATAAACATTCTACTCTAGCAGTTCTACACAAGCAACATCCATCTAAAAAAGAATATAGATCTACAACAGGAAAGTAACTTAACTTATAAAAATGCCCGTAAATATTTATAAGTTAAGGATCAGCTTAACAGTAAAGTAACTCATCATATAAGAGTGCTTATACAAACTTATATGCTAAGAATCTTATGTGATGCAAGGTAATGTTATAAATCCAATATGATGACTCACCCATGCTCGCACACATGCACACTTTTATGTCGACACGGACTTGTAGTTTCCACGTTTTGAGCAAGTAGCTAGACTCTGAGGCGCCAGCCGTCGTGGCTAGATGGTGACAGTGAAATGAGCTTTCCACTACTAGGCTGGTATCCACACTACCTGGCCTACGCCTCCGTACGCCTCAACGCTAAGAACACAACTACGGAGCTCAATGCGTACTAAGGCTCAGAGGGGTCTTGGGTAGGTGTGCGCCAAGAACACAACCCAAACTGGTCTCTCTTGTGGCACAGAAGGACTCCTGGGAATGAGAACCGAGTAACAAGCCCAACTATTCAAAGACTATCTCTCAACTCCCGTCAGTGTGACAACTGGCGAGCTCGCAGATAAATCTCTCGGGACTAAAAACCGAGGACCAAGCCCAACCGTTCAAAGTCTATCTCTTAACTCCCGTCGGTGTGATGACTGACGAGCCCGTAGACCTGTCACACTATCCTTAATCCAGGATTATGACATCACGTGTCAACTCACACCAGATGCCAATTCACATGGACTTACCATCAACCATCCAAGGGCTCCAACCGAGTCCCTTTTCATCATTACCAATCCAGCGTGGTAAAATACTCACGCACTTACACCCTTTGACATTTCCATGCTCCCAAGCACTTAAGAGTTCAACATCAACACTGGTGGCAAGCCACCTTGAACAACATACTTCATGGCCGTGAGATTTATCTCATCTTATTCCTTCTTTATAATCAATCATTCACAAATAATTAGGCCTTGAGATTTATCTTATCTGATTTCTTCCTTAAAATCAATCATTCACAAACAATTAGGCTTGCATATATTTATCACAACAATATATTAACTCTCAGCGTATGTGATGAAAAACCTTAGTGTTATGGTGAATAGTCAAGACGAGCATTCCCAAGGGCACGACACTCGACATGATATGCAAATACACTCACACCGCACATCCTTCGGCCCGCCCTACGTACAATATGAATCCCACAAACTATTTTATTTTCAGAAAAAAATTATAGCATAATCACACATTTGTATTTTACTTGTCTGTTTGCATGCACCCACATGTGATAGGTTAGTGAGTATGAGTTCACCCCATCACAGTTCACCACATGAACGCCCTCAAGAGGTAAACTCTGAGATGCGTCTAGTTGAGCTTGGTCAATCGAGTCGTGGAAACGAAGGGAATGAAACACCCCTGTGGTTTATACCTTTCGCCCACCAAATGACGACGTTAGCCGAAAGCGTAATATCTAGTGCGAGACGGGTTGAAAAACCTTAATGTTATGGTGAATAGTCTAGATATGCATTCCATTAGGCCCCTTCAAGAAACCACACACCATTACTTAGAAAGGTGCACTTATGAGAAATCCTCTATTTGAGGATTACGAGTCAACTTACACCCACTTCCAATAGTCTCATAAAGAAGATCTTTACAATACTTTGATGATTATTATCAATCACAGAACATCACTTCCATGAATCATGTTGATACACTGATACGATCTCATTATTCTAGATATGATCTGTATGCTGACTATCATCGTTCTTACCGAGCACTCAAATATATCTTATTGATCCTTCGACACATTATTATGATGATTGAGTTCTGTATGACTCCGGTCACCATAATAATGTGTCGAAGAAAAATGCATGCACTTGCGAAAAATGCGGGCCACGACAAAAAATACGCACCCGGGCGTAAAATTCACAGTAGGGCGAAAAATGTATGGCCCGACAAAAAATGTGTGTATCATACAGGCAAAAAATGCAAGTTCGTCAAACAAATGTGCATCAGATAAGAAAGACCGTGAACGAGAGGAAAAAAGCGAATGATAGGAAAATGCGCACCGAGAAATAAATGCCCGTCTGGACAAAAATGAGCAGAAAATTCTACGTCCCGGCGAAAAATGAACGCTCAGGCAAATAATGTGCCCCGGGCAAAAAAATATGTCCCGACGAAAAATGCGTGTATATGCGAAAATTGCACGTACATGCAAAAAATATGCATTCGAACAGCAAGTGTGCAGCGGATAAATAAAAATAGCGTGGCCGGGTGAAAATTACGCGAATGAGAGGAAAATGCGCTCTAGGAAATAAATGCGCGTCCGGACAAATACAGACAAAAAAGTTTATGCCCCGACGAAAAAAATGCATGCTCAGACAAATAATATGCCCTCGAGTAAAAGAATATGTGCGATGTCAAAAATTATGAAGCCACACAAAAATTAAGCAGGGTGGCAAACAAATCCCGCTCGGACAGCAAATGTTCGGCCGTGCAAGAAATAAGTATCTGCGGGAGAAATGCCTATCTGGTAGCACGCACCAGGGAAATTTGATATTGAGGGTTTGGATTACGAGTGGAATAATGTGTGGGCAGGCGCTAGACATGCTGCACATTTTTAAGCTTTTAGTGGGTTTTGCACTCTTTGGGGCTCATTTTTTGTGTATCTGAATTACATACTGGTAGAGGGAAGAAAATTTGATTGCGCGCTATTGCTTGTTGTGCATGATATGTCTTTTCTTAGATCTTATTTCATGCCCCAAAAACTTCTTCTTGATATTGTGCGATGCATATGTGATTATTCTTGTGCATCGATCCTCCAAAACATTCATGCCTTGCGGAGCTCTTTTCTCCTATTTAGTGCTTGGTATTTTTGGCTCCTGTTGTGTTGTCATCGGGGCTTGCATATATGGATTGTTTTGATACCATTTGCGGCATATGAGTTGCAATCAATAATGCTCACTTTTTTGGTGTACCTTCAGTGTTGCTGATCAATGTTAAAAGTATTTGTTTCATTTTGTTGGCCACAAGTCACTATTGATGTGGTGTGTCTATCATGTTGCATGGATTTTGATCCCATTCTCAATATTGGCATTGAATTTGAAGAAAGAGATATCCTTGCATTTTCTTTCAATGCAAAACGAGGCAATGGTTGATATTGTAGTTATTATTTGATCAGCTATTTGGCGAGATGTATGTGCCTACCCAAACATCCAGTCTGCTGGTTGCTGATCCATTACTGTGCATGATGTTGTTATATGAAGCAGCAAATTAAAAGCATATTTTGGTGTCATTGTAACCTTGTTAATGTGAGTTATTTTGGAGGCAAACTTTCCTCTTAACCTGTACAACCATGATTTCTCCCTTCCTTTCACCTGCTTGATGGTGAATGGTTGGGCTGCTTTCATGTTGTGTTGAGGTTGTGCTACCTGGTTGATCCTGTCAGTAGACATATGCTTGTCTCAAAGATTAAGCCATGCATGTGTAAGTATGAACTATTTCAGACTGTGAAACTGCGAATGGCTCATTAAATCGGTTATAGTTTGTTTGATGGTACGTGCTACTCGGATAACCGTAGTAATTCTAGAGCTAATACGTGCACCAAATCCCCGACTTTTGGAAGGGATGCGTTTATTAGGTAAAAGGTGGATGCAGGTTTTGCCCATTGCCCTGATGATCCATGATAACTTGTTCGATTGAATGGCCTTTTGTGCCGGCGATCCATCATTCGAATATCTGCCATATCAACTTTTGATGGTAGGATAGTGGCCTAGCATGGTGGTGACGGGTGACAGATAATTAGGGTTCGATTTCAGAGAGGGAGCCTGAGAGACGGCTACCACATCCAAGAAAGGCAGCAGGCGCGCAAATTACCCAATCCTAACACGGGTAGGTAGTGACAATAAATAATAATACTGGGTTCTTTGAGTCTGGTAATTGGAATGAGTACAATCTAAATCCCTTTACGAGGATGCATTGGAGGGCAAGTCTAGTGCCAGCAACTGCGGTAATTCCAGCTCCAATAGCGTATATTTAAGTTGTTGCAGTTAAAAAGCTTGTAGTTGGACTTTGCGTTATGTATGTCGGTCCGCCTCATGGTGTGCACCGCTGTGCCTATCCCTTATACCAGCGATGCGTTCCTGGCCTTAATTGACATGGTTGTTCCTCTGGTGTTGTTGTTGGAGTTACCATGGTGATCTGGAAGTGGTCAAACATATAATCTCACTGCCAACGCGATATGAGCCTGCAGGGTCGCACATAAGAGATGTGGAGAAGTTGGATGATTGACTGTGTTGGTAAAAGTTACCAATCACTGACCTGAATGGGGTTATGGGCAAAGTGTTGCCTTAAAGGATCGTCGGGTTGGGCAAATGTTGCCTTGAAGGACTGGTAAGAATAGTCGTCCGAGGGTCGACAACAATCGTCGAGCATAGATATTCTGATTCCCGCCGATCGACGAGAATCGTCACTCTGATTCTCACCGATCGACGAGAATCGTCGAGAATAAATATGCTGATTCTCGACGATTGACGAGTTCGTCTTGTATCGTCGACCGCGGCTCGACGATCAGCGAGAATCGTCGAGTATTGTACTCTGATTCTCGCCGATCGTAGGTGATACTCGTCGATTGTGATTCTCACCGATTGTGATTCTCACCAATTCTGCTAGCCGATTCTCGCCGATTCTCGACGATTCTCGCCGACTGATTCTCGCCGATTCTGGAACCCTATTTTCTGGGTGGTCTGCGGATAGTGATATTCCTAGGTTTATTTATACCTTTGGTATAAATAGAACACTTAGGGTTTTCGGGGTTCTGTTCTGGTTCCTTGCGTGCTGATCGAAACCCGCGACGGAAGAGTTCCATTCCGCGATCGTTCCGCCGATCCCGAATCCCGCCGCCGACGGAAGTGTTTCGCCGCCGCCGTGCACGCTCCGACGACCACCTCTTCTCCGGCGATAGTCGCTGGTGTTGCTCTTCCTGGCGCGGACCTAGCAGTCCGTGGAATAGCAAGGTGCGGTCATCGTTCTTCCCGATCTTCCGTGCGACGGAAAGCTCAGCGTTCTCCCGCTCGTGTGGATTTCTGCAGAGACGTGGATATTATTCCACGTAGAACTCGCCACTAGCAAAAAGACTAAGTTTGGAGCATCTTCGTTGAGTTGTGACTCAACGCCACCGAGGTAATTTTTGCCTAGTTGTTTGTTAACTTCTTGATTCAACAGTCATGGCCCGATCCTATTTCTTTTGGTTTTTCTTGATGTTTTTACTTTTCCGCTGCGTGCACAAGCGTTGTGCCATCCTCATAGAGATACCCAACAGTGGTATCAGAGCCAGGTTACAGCCATGATTGTTGTATTGGAAGTTATGTTATTCCAGTATGTGTAAACCTAGGGATTTAGAAGTGTTCTAAATGTATAGATTTAGTCTTGGTTCCCCGCCAAGAACGTCTGGAATTTCGTGGTAATTTCTAATTGTTAGAAATTGTTGTCTCCTTAGCAGTAACCATCCCTCGAGTATGTTTTGGATTTTGAATCCAACATAGAGAGATGAGCTTGTCTACTGCTTTAAGTTGAGTTGTCTTTGCTTTTGTCCGATGCATGTAAATCTGAGGATTTGGAAATTTCCGGATGTTCAGATTTAGCCCTTCCTTCTATCAAATGTTGATGGTGTCAGGATGTTCACATAAGGGATGCATGTGGTTTTAGAAGAATTGTTTTCTTTGGATGTGCACATTGATCAAATGTTGATCGTGGTTAATTGTTAACCTATAATTAAATCCCTTCATCAAATATTAAGTGTTCGGATGCCTTCCGATGGATGACACTCTTCCTGCCTCGATCGATGAAGTGTGGGCTTGCCAAAGCAAGGTGCATTAATCTATCTTGGTAAGGGTGCGAGCGGATAATTGTGATATCCCACTGTCGACATCGGGTCCAGCTTAACTAGGTGACCTCAAAGGTTGAGTGCCTAGAGGCATAGGGTTGGCATGCACCATATGATGGATGCGAGTAAGGAGTTATTCACCAACCATACAAGAATTGCATGAGGATGCAATTGGCAAGCGTTGCCTACCTAAATAACCGCATCGTGAGAGGAAAGCCAAAGCTGACTCATTGTGTTGGTGAAATACGGATCTTGTCCACTAAGAGAGTAGCTCGCATGAACTCTCCGAATTGTTAGTGAGGGCTATCATTTCGAATAAAATAGTGGGAGTGTTTTAATTGAAGTCCAAATTAAAATAAATTGTATTTGAAATTTTGGTACTGATTTTATTCTGCATAAATTCTTGTAGAATTCCATGGCAAGTGTTTCACACTCCACTTTGTCTCTGAGAGCCATCCTTGAGAAGGATAAGCTCAGTGGGACTAATTACATGGACTGGTACAGGAACCTGAGAATTGTTCTCAGGCAAGAGCGAAAGCTCTATGTCTTGGAAGAAGAAGCCCCCGAGGTGCCAACCGGGAACACTTCCCGTGTTGAGAAGGATACTTATAAGAAGTATACTGAAGATGCTTTAGATGTCGAATGCCTTATGCTTGCCACTATGAACTCTGAGCTTCAGAAGCAACATGAGAACATGGGATGCAAGGAGATTGACGAGCATCTCAAGAAAATGTTTCAAGGGCAGGCTCGTCAAGAGAGGTTCGACATCACAAAAGCGTTGTTTCAGTGCAAGATGGGAGTTCGAGACTCAGTAGGGACTCACGTACTTAAGATGATTGGGTATATAGAGAACCTTGAAAGGCTGGGTTTTCCTCTTGGTCAAGAGTTGGCCACAGATCTGATCCTGCAATCGTTGCCAGACAGTTATGAGCAGTTCGTCTTGAACTACAACATGAATGAAATAGACAAGACACTGCCCGAACTCCTAGGCATGTTGAGAACTGCCGAAATCAATATGAAGAAGGCCAAGCCTGCCAGCCCCATACTGATGGTGCATAAGGGCAAGGGCAAGGCCAAGGGCTCTAAGAAGACGAAGGTGGGACCTAAGTCATATCTTGAGCCCAAGTCTTCTGCACTGATGAAAAAGAAAAGCACGGTGAAGGAAGGGAAATGCCACCACTGTGGCAAGACTGGTCATTGACGGAGGAACTGTCCTTCGTACATTGAGGGTCTGCAGAAATTGAAGGGAGGTATGGCTTCCGCTTCTAATGTTTACGTTATAGAGATAAAACTTTCTGCTCCTTCATCATGGGTATTGGATACCGGATGTGGTTCTCACATTTGTACAAATGTGCAGGAACTGGGAAGGAGAAGATTGCTGAGTAAAGGGGAGGTGGACCTCCGCGTCGGCAATGGAGTAAGAGTTGTTGTTGTAGCCGTAGGAGTTTACCGTCTTTCTTTGCCCAGTGGGCTTGTAATTGAACTTGATAATTGTTATTTTGTTCCGGCCATAACTAGAAACATTATATCTATTTCATGTTTGGACATGATTGGATTTTCTTTTATAATTAAGAACAATTGTTGTTCTATATTTAAGAATGATGTTTGTTATGTTGTAACCCAGTTGTTTAATGGTCTTTATGTTTTGAACTTGGACCATCTGATCTGTAATGTAGAAAATAATAAAAGACTAAGAACAAATGACTCGAACCCTACTTTTCTCTGGCATTGTCGTTTGGGCCATATCAACGAGAGGCGCATATCCAAGCTCCATAGAGATGGACTTTTGGACTCATTTGATTATGAATCATTTGAGCGATGCGAATCTTGTTTGTTAGGCAAGATGACTAAAGCTCCTTTTACTGGTTATACTGAGAGGGCTGAGGATCTCTTGGGTGTTGTACATAGTGATGTATGCGGACCCATGAGTTCCATGACTAGAGGTGGGTATTTCTATTTTGTTATATTTACTGATGATTTCAGTAGATACAGATATGTGTATCTTATGAAGTGCAAATCCGAGACCTTTGAAAAGTTCAAAGAGTTCAAGAATGAAGTAGAAAACCAGTTGGGTAAAAGGGTTAAAGCACTCCGATCTGATCGAGGTGGCGAATACCTGAGTCACGAGTTCCGTGATCATCTGAAAGAGTGTGGTATTGTATCACAGCTCACTCCACCTATAACACCACAACATAATGGTGTGTCTGAGAGGAGAAATCGTACACTGTTAGACATGGTACGTTCGATGATGAGTCATGCAGACTTGCCTGTTTCCTTTAGGGGTTTTGCTTTAGAGACTGCTGCAATGACATTGAATCGCGCTCCAACGAAAATGGTTCTTAAGACACCATATGAGATATGGACTGGGAAGCGTCCTGGTATGTCGTTCATTAAAATTTGGGGCTGTGAGGCATACGTGAGACGTCAAATGCCTGACAAGCTGGAACCCAAATCAGATAAATGTTATCTGGTGGGATATCCTAAGGAAACGAAAGGGTATTACTTTTACCTACCGTCTGAGGGAAAAGTGTTTGTCGCAAGGACTGGTGTCTTCTTGGAGAAAAAGTTCTTATCAAGAAAGACTGAAAAGGTAGAGCTTGAAGAAGTTCAAGAACCACATATAGTGAATGAACCGGAATTGATTCTGAGACAGGACTACAAGATGCTATAGCTAGAGAACCTGCTCAAGGAACACAGGTCCTACGTAGGTCTGGTAGACCGAGGTTTGAGCCTGAGAGATATGGATTTCTCGTGTCTCAAATAGGTAATGTGTTACATATGGATCATGATGATGAACCAGCAACCTACCAAGAGGCTATGAATGGACCGGACTCCGACAAATGGCTTGAGGCTATGAAATCCGAAATGGACTCCATGTATGCAAACCAAGTTTGGAACTTTGTGGAACCACCTGAAGGGGTACGACCCATAGGGTGCAAGTGAGTCTTCAAGAAGAAGACCGACATGGATGGGAATGTACAGACATTCAAAGGGCGACTAGTGGCTAAGGGTTTCAAGAAAATTCATGGTATTGACTATGATGAGACCTTTTCCCCTGTTGCCATGGTGAAGTCCATAAGGATATTGCTTGCTATTGCTGCGTATCATGACTACGAGATCTGGCAGATGGATGTCAAAACGGCTTTCCTTAATGGAAACCTCCTTGAGGAAGTGTATATGACACAACCCGAGGGTTTTGTATCCCCAGATGAAGCCACTAAAATATGCAAGCTGAATAAGTCCATATATGGACTGAAACAGGCCTCTCGAAGTTGGAATCTTCGTTTTGATGAGAAAATCAAAGACTTTGGTTTCATCAAGAATGAAGATGAGCCTTGTGTTTACAAGCGAATCAGTGGGAGCATTGTTGTCTTCCTGATATTGTATGTAGATGACATACTGTTGATTGGGAATGACATTCCTACCCTGAAAGTTGTTAAGAACAACATAGGGAACTGCTTTTCAATGAAGGATTTGGGTGAAGCGACTTATATACTCGGTATTAAGATCTATAGAGATAGATCAAAGAAGTTGCTGGGTTTGACCTAGAGTACGTACATCGAAAAGGTGTTGAAGAGGTTCAACATGCTTGAGTCCAAGAAAGGATTTTTGCCCATGTCTCATGGTGTGAATCTCTCTAAGGACCAGTGTCCAAAGTCTTGTGAAGATAAGGACCGCATGAAGTTGATTCCATATGCTTCGGTAATTGGATCAATCATGTACGCGATGTTATGTACTCGACCCGATGTCTCCTTTGCTTTGAGCATTACTAGCAGGTATCAGTCAGACCCCGGTGAGTGTCACTGGATTGCAGTCAAGAATGTCCTGAAGTACTTGAGAAGGACTAAGGATGTGTTCTTGGTGTATGGTGGAGAGGAAGAGCTCGTTGTAAGTGGTTACACAGATGCTAGCTTCCAAACTGATAGAGACGACTCCATGTCTCAGTCAGGTTTTGTGTTTTGCCTGAATGGAGGAGCTGTGAGCTGGAAGAGTTCCAAGCAAGAGACAGTTGCTGATTCTACAACAAAGGCCGAGTATATCGCTGCAGCTAATGCGGCGAAGGAGGCTGTATGGATTAGGAAATTCATCGGCGAGCTTGATGTAGTTCCTAGCATTGTTGGTCCCGTAGTTCTCTACTGTGATAACAATGGTGCAATTGCACAATCTAAGGAACCTAGATCCCATCAGCGCTCCAAGCACATACTTCGGCGGTTTCATCTTATTCGTGAGATTGTTGAACGAGGAGATGTGAACATTTACAGAGTGCCGACTGAGGAAAATATTGCGGATCCGCTGACAAAGCCTCTCGTGCAGAGAAAGCATGATGGTCATACTAGATCGATGGGTATACGATACCAAAATGATCAACTCTAGCGAGAATCTTGTGGATTGCATGTAAATATGTATTTTGTTGGCTATTTGTTCATATGATGAACATTGTACCTTGTTTTTCTCTTACAATTAATGGCAAGTTCTTTATTATGAGTTTTTCTATTTGATAGTTAAATGTTAACATAATAGATACCCTTAGAATGTTCGCTTCCATGGGACGTCAAGTACATGACTTGAATGTGAGAGCCTGTGATTTATTTGAAGCTTCATTCTTAAAAGGTCCCTGGTCAAGTATCATCATAGAAACTAAGGGTGATGATGATACATGAAGGCTAGCACGTGCGTTGACTGATGATCCGGTTCTCACAGGTCATGATATTGTGATATCAAGTCATCACGTGGGTGCTTGTTAGTGAACAAGTTGTACTGGACAGACCCAACCTGAGGCTACTCTGTGGATTGTCATCCAATCGTGTCACGAGTAGGTCTCAATTGACAATGGTGTTGTGGTCCTTTGACCTGAAGTCACAGCATTCATCAAGTGAGGAAGAGCGTGCTTTGATGCCATCTAAAGTCTTCCTTGAGAAAGGTTGATGATAAGGGTGGTTGTTGGGCATGTTACGAATCATTTGGGTGTTTGTGTGTGAGCAGATATGGGATTTGTCCTCCTGTATGACAGGAGTTGCATCCAAGGGCCCCCTTGATGGAACTGGACTGAGAAATGCATGGCCATGCTTGGTTGAGTCAATATGTGATATTGGACTCACCATTCTCTGGAAGTCCATCCTGGATCAAGAAAACTTGGATTGAGCTATTACGAGGGTGACACGGTGCATGCCTCTAGTTCTTTCCGGATGTAAAGGACAAAGGGACAAAGACAACGCTGGTACATTGGTCATAAAGGCTTATGAGTTATAAACTCTTATTGCTTGGGGAGCAATGATGCATTGCTAGATGCCGCTCATTGTTTGTGAGGTTTTTGGTTTGATACTTTCAAGATCAAGTGGGAGTTTGTTGGAGTTACCATGGTGATCTGGAAGTGGTCAAACATATAATCTCACTGCCAACGCGATATGAGCCTGCAGGGTCGCACATAAGAGATGTGGAGAATTTGGATGATTGACTGTGTTGGTAAAAGTTACCAATCACTGACCTGAATGGGGTTATGGGCAAAGTGTTGCCTTAAAGGATCGTTTGAGGAGGTGGGCGGGTTGGGCAAATGTTGCCTTGAAGGACTGGTAAGAATAGTCGTCCGAGGGTCGACAACAATCGTCGAGCATAGATATTCTGATTCCCGCCGATCGACAAGAATCATCACTCTGATTCTCACCGATCGACGAGAATCGTCGAGAATAAATATGTTGATTCTCGACGATCGACGAGTTCGTCTTGTATCGTCGACCGTGGCTCGACGATCGGCGAGAATCGTCGAGTATTGTACTCTGATTCTCGCCGATCGTAGGTGATACTCGCCGATTGTGATTCTCACCGATTGTGATTCTCACCGATTCTGCTAGCCGATTCTCGCCGATTCTCGACGATTCTCGCCGACTGATTCTCGCCGATTCTGGAACCCTATTTTCTGGGTGGTCTGCGGATAGCGATATTCCTAGGTTTATTTATACCTTTGGTATAAATAGAACACTTAGGGTTTTCGGGGTTCTGTTCTGGTTCCTTGCGTGTTGATCGAAACCCGCGATGGAAGAGTTCCGTTCCGTGATCGTTCCGCCGATCCCGAATCCCGCCGCCGACGAAGTGTTCCGCCGCCGCCGTGCACGCTCCGATGACCACCTCTTCTCCGACGATAGTCGCTGGTGTTGCTCTTCCTGGCGCGGACCTAGCAGTCCGTGGAATAGCAAGGTGCGGTCATCGTTCTTCCCGATCTTCCGTGCGACGGAAAGCTCGGCGTTCTCCCGCTCGTGTGGATTTATGCAGAGACGTGGATATTATTCCACGTAGAACTCGCCACTAGCAAGAAGACTAAGTTTGGAGCATCTCCGTTGAGTTGTGGCTCAACGCCACCGAGGTAATTTTTGTCTAGTTGTTTGTTAACTTCTTTATTCAACAGTCATGGCCCGATCCCATTTCTTTTGGTTTTTCTTGATGTTTTTACTTTTCCGCTGCGTGCACAAGCGTTGTGCCATCCTCATAGAGAAACCCAACAGTTGTTACTTTGAAGAAATTAGAGTACTCAAAGAAAGCCTACACTCTGGATACATTAGCATGGGATAACATCACAAGATTTCAGTCCTATTGTATTTCATAGTCAGAGGTGAAATTCTTGTGAAAGATATAGTACCTAAACACGTAGAGGGGGGGGGGGGAATAGGTGACCAAATTCTTTTTTACTTTTTATGGCAGCAAACAGTTTTTATCACAGAATCTAATCTACTATTACACAGCATTCACAGCAAATCACAATCACAACAGACACAGAGTTTTATAGTGGTTCCCCAAGCTTTGGGTATATCCACTTTCCCCCTTCGCCTATCTAGCAGTGTACTAGATTCAGCCAAACTTCACCACTGTCTCAGAACCCAAACTGGTTCCTACACCTCAGGCCCAAGGCCCTACAACTCAGCTTTTCCACAAAGCCTACACTCAGCCACAAAGGCCTACACTCAGAGATTTCAATCTCCTACACTCAGGCTCTCAAGCCCTACACTCAGCCTTTATAATTACAGGTTTACAAAACCTCAGATCCAAAGGATCCTACAAGATAAAAATGATTATACAATTGTTAACTCAGCAACCCAAAGACAAGAGAGGAGTTGTGAGTTTCTTGATGAGTTTTCTTGGAATCATCTGACTTAGCTTTCTTCAAATCTTCTTGAAAGAGAACTCATGACTGATTCTGCAGGATTCTTGATCTCTGCTTAATCTTCGTTCTCTCTAGGAACTTTTCTATGGACTCTCTCTCTCCAACTTCTTAGATCTATACTTGACAGCTAGATCTTCTTGTTTTGATACTTGATCAATGATTTGAACAACTCTGTGTACCACTTCTTCTTGCAAAATCACAATCTCTGTAGACTGTATGAGCCTATTTATAGGCGTTCTTCATGGTAACTGACTGGTCCGGTCCATAACTAACTGAATTCTGACAACTCTGACAAGTGCTGTAGACCGGCTGGAACGACAGCTGTCAAGTCATCCAGTCAGTTCTTGGAAGTTCTCTAACTGTCTGAAAGTGTCGAGACTTTCTGTCTTTAAGTGTCGACACTTATAGACCAAGTGTCGACATAAGTTGTGTAAGTGTCGACACAAGTCTACAAGGTGTCGACACAACTCCTTGTGTTGTAGATTCTATGGCTCGAAACAGTTTCTTCTTCATGTGTCGACACAAAAATTGAGTGTCGACACAAGTACTTGATCTTCTGTATCTTGCTGAATTCTTCTAAGTGTCGATACATGTCCTTTGTGTCGACACATCTTCATATGTTGAATCTGTTAAGTGTCGACACTACTTCTTGGTGTCGACACATGTCTTCAGTGTTGATACTTGCTAAGTGTCGACACAGCTCCTTGTGTCAACACTTGATTCTTCTATTTAGACTTCAGCTGAGTGTCGACACATTTCCTTAGTGTCGACACTTGTACTTAGAATATTTTGTTGATCTTGCTGTTCTTTGCTAAGTGTCGACACAGCTCCATGTGTCGACACTTTCTTCAAGTGTTGAGTCTTCAGCTGAGTGTCGACACATTGTTCTAGGTGTCGACACTTACTTCATGTGTTGACTCTTCTGTTGAGTGTCGACACATTATTCTGGGTGTCGACACTTACTTCAAGTGCTGACTCTTCTGTTGAGTGTCGACACATTATTCTTGGTGTCGACACTTATACTTAGTCTTTGCTGACTTTTGCTGAGTGTCGACACAGCTCCAAGTGTCGACACTTTCTGGTGTAGACACAGCTTCACTGGGTGTCGACACAGCTCCTTGTGTCGACACTGCTTCTCTGCACTTTTCTTCATTGAGTGTCGACACAGCTCCTTGTGTTGACACTTTCTGTCTAGTGTCGACTCTGCATCCCAGGTGTCGACACAATGACTCCAAGTGTCGACACTGCTTGCCTGGGTGTCGACACAAGTCTTCTTAAGTGACGACACTTTCCCTCTGGGTGTCGACACATGGACTTAGAAACTTTTTGCTTCAGTCCTGCAAATACTTAACCTGCACAAGTAAACTCAACATACATCAAATACATTTTGATGTATATCATTGAGCTGGGTGATGCTTCTTCAAATCAGGTACATTTACCAATGTACCCAACAATCTCCCCCTATTTGGAGAAGTCATAACCCTTAGTCAATGATATACACCATTCATAATTAAAATTACAAAAATGTAAAACATGATTATATACAGCAGGGTAAACATAATATGTATCAATCACACATGTATTCATATACATCATCACAGAACAATATGAAATAGACATAGACATTATCACAGAATAAACATGAAATAGATTAATCATATAACATATTGTTCTAATATCTGTCTTATACATTTTCAGAAGTTCACAAAAAGTTTTACATCAAAAAGATTACAAAGTAAAATTCAAGAAAATTCTAAATCTATTTCAGTTCTGGCTCCTTAATCACTATTCCTTTGCCAGCATGAACTTTAGCTTGGACAGGAGCATCAACAACTTCAGCATCAGCAGGATTCTTGCCTTTCAAGTCTTTCTTCTTAAGCTCTTCTGCTTTGATCTTTTGTCTTTCAAAGTAATGGTATGGCTTTGGAAAGTACTTGCTAGGCTCCTGGGCAGTAGAGGTAGCTTCCCCATCTTTGCCTTCCTTCTATATTGAACCATTTGTTCCTGTCTTGAATGTTATCCTTGGCAGCTTTCCAGCAGTTAATATAATGTTTCTAGAGGTAGGGCTCCACTGCTCAAAGTCTGGTCTCTGTTCAGCTTGTTCCCTAAACCTCTTCTTAGACAATCTTGTCTCTTCTTCTTTCTGCATTGCCTCTTGCATGGCTTCAGAAATAGGCTGAACAACCTTTTTAATAATAACATTGTCCTTGCCCCCAGGTGGGCTATACATAGACTGTACATCAGCATGAATCATGTCAAAATCTGGAGGAGGGTATATGACTTGAGCTACTTCAGGTTGCTCTCCTCCTAGATATGCAGGTTGAATGCCAGATTCTGCCACATTATCATCATCACAAAGAGGAGGATAACCCAGGGTAGCTATGATAGAATTGGATATCCATTTGGCATGATCAGAGCTTGCCTTGACTAACACTCTCTCCCCCTTTATGACTTCTCGTTCAATATGATCTCTCACATCATCCTTTTGAAATCTCACCTGATTATCCAAGTAATTCACTCCATCTTTGAAGAAAGGTTTTAACCTTTGGAGTTTGTCAGTTATCAGCTTCTGAGATTCTTGAATGGCAGTCTTAATAGCAGTGAGTTCTTCTTGAAATGCTTTGTCAAATTCAGCTTTAATAGTAGCAGTAGAAGTAGAAAGGCCAGCAGCTTGGTTCTTTAATTCTGTGACAATAGCATTATGGGAAGCAGTTAAATTGTCATTCATCCTTATCTGATTTTCAAGAACATACCCTTGCTTCAATGCTATGTCATCTACTTGTGCTTTTATCTTCTCCTGGTGTGTAGCCAAGTACACCACTGCATTACCACCCTTGTGAAAACAGTCTGTCATCTCTTTCTTGTTAAGATTCATCTCAAATCTTATGGATTTAATATCCTGGGCCAGATAGAATTGCAATCATTTCTGTCCTTCATCCACATATTTCTCTATTGCCTGCCTTTGCTCATCAAGTTTAATTTGCATTGCAGCCATCAGTGCATTATAATCAACTGATGGTGCTTGCTGAACTATAGACTGTGGAGCAACAGTCTGCAAAGCCTTCTTATAACTTTGACTTCTTCTCCTGAAGACCTGAAACTTTTTCTTCTTTGCCCTAGCAATCTCCTCATCTTCAGAGGCATATGTGCTGGCTATTTCCACCCTCTCCTTAGGGCTTGGAGGCTTCTCAGGCTGCACATCTGGTGCCTTCTCAGTTTCTTGCCTTACAGGCTCTTCCAGAAGTTGCTCTTGCTCCCCCTCAGCAGCATCATTATCTCCTTCAGCAGCAGCATTGTCTTTTGTCAAAATCTTGCTGATCCAGATTTAAAAATAAATCCTCCATAGTGTACTCTTGTGGTGAAGGAGCTGGAGTAATTCTAGGCTCTTCAACCACTGGATCAGGAACCACTTGAACAACAGCAGATGCGTCTTCTATGACAACATCTGAGACTTGGCTATCCAGCTGAATTTGCTGATGAATATCAGACAAATCAGTATCTTCTATAGGAAAATCCAAAGTATTTAGTTCAGTGATTACCTCTAGTATGATGGTGGTTGCTTGTTCACTTTCCAGTGTAGTGGGTTCATCTATAACTGGAAGCTCCCCTGGCTTTGATCCTTGTGGATGGGGCTTGCTTGAGGTAGCTCCCCCTGGATCTCAGCATCATCTTGTGGAGCAGGAGATTTGACAGCAAGTTCTTCCTCATTCTCATCTGGAGTGAAGACAATTTGTTCTTCACTGTCTGAGCTGCTAGTGGACACTTGTGCCACAGAAGCAGTCTTCCTTTTCTTCTTTGGTGGAATTTCTTTCTCAGGAACTGTCTTCTCAGGGGTTGACATCTCTTTAGACAACACCCTGTCCCATCTAGAGAACAACCTCATGTCCATTTTTCTCATGTGATTTATTTTAGTTCCAGCAGCAGTACTCATTACCTCTGGAATACTTTCAGCAAGGTATAGACTTAAAATTCTGCCCAGGTTGGGCTTCTTCATGCTTTCTTTAATCTTCTCAAACACTATAACTGACCAGTCTGTGTTTAGAGTGAAGATAATCCTTGTCATAATACCAAACATATGGGCAGACACTCTGTCATGCCCTCCTGGCTTGCTTAAAATGACCTTTCCAACAATTTCAGAAAGGAATTTACCTTGACTGTTCATTCCTTTCCTGTTAAACACAGATCCTATCTTCATCTTAGAATCTAGTCCACACCAGGTTAGAGCTTCCCTGGTCTTTGATGCAGTAACTTCATCTTCATCTTTAGTTCTTGGAAGCTGTAGAATCTTCCTCAGACTTTTTGGTGATACCTTAACCTTTGCTCCATGAACTCTGGATTTGATTTTGTATCCAGATTCGTCCACTTCAGCTCCATTGAGGAATTCAAGTACCTATTTCTTCCATATCTTAGTAGGTTCTGAAACAAGATATTCTAACCCTGAATCTGTTACTAGGGTTACGATAGCCTGGATTTCTTGATCAGCATCCTCAAAAGCACCGCGCACACCAGCTCGTATCCTTCGTTGACATTCTCCTCAAGCTTAGGCGCCATTAGGGTTTGTAGAATTGGTCTTGAGAGAAGAGAGGTGTCGACACTGAAGTTTGGTCTTGAAACTTTTGAAAGCGTGTCGACAAACAAAGACAAAACCCTATTTATACCTTTCTATTTTGAAGATGAACAGGCGGGACAACTAACTAAAATTGTGTCGACACTATCAATAAGTGTCGACACTGACTTATAATGTCTTGACATATATGTTTCGACACAAGTTTTGTCAACAGATTTTATGTATCGACACTTGTTTATGTGTCGACACAACATAACTCGACACATAGTCGAGACTTTACTTAGAAAATTCTGAGTAAACTTAAGTGTCGACACCACATTGGATGTGTCGACACCTACTTGACATGTGTCGACACTAATATTCTGAAGTGTCGACACCAACTTCCTAGATGTGTCGACACCTTTTTCCTGAAGTGTCGACACCACTATCTGTCTCGACATAGACTTGTCTATGTGTCGACACCTTTTTACTTAGCCATTTTCAATTCTGTTAACTTACTCTAAGTTTATCATTCCTAGTTCAATTTTAAAATCTATTGAACTTAGCTTCTTTTAGGGGCTTAGTATACATATCAGCTACTTGAATATCAGTTTTAACATATTCTAATAAATATCTTCTCTTTCTACATGCTCCCTAAGAAAATGATATTTAATTTCAATATGTTTTGTTCTACTATGGGATACAGGATTATTAGCTATTGAAATAGCACTAGTAGAATCACAGAAGAGTGTAGTTCTACTTACCTGAAATCCATAGTCCTCTAGCTGATGTTGTATCCACAGAAGTTGAGCACAGCAACTTCCTGCAGCCACATACTCTGACTCTGCAGTGGAGATAGCCACACTGGTTTGCTTTTTGCTACTCCATGAAATTAGTCTCCCACCTAGGAATTAACAGGTTCCAGTAGTGCTTTTTCTATCTTCTTTGCATCCTGCAAAGTCTGCATCTGAATAACCTGTTAGATCAAAATCTCCATTCCTAGGGTACCAGAGGCCTAGATAAGGTGTGCCCTTTAGATATCTCAATATTCTTTTGACTGCTGTCAAATGAGACTCTTTAGGGCAGGCTTGATACCTTGCACAGACACATGTAATACATGATATCTGGTCTACTAGCATCAAGTATAATAGGGAGCCAACTATCCCTCTATACAAGGTTTCATCCACAGGTTTCCCTGCATCATCCTTGCTAAGAGACATACTTGACCCCATTGGAGTCTTCATGGTACTGGATGAATCCATACCATATTTCCTTATGAGTTCTAGGGTGAACTTGGACTGACATATGGATAAACCACTTTCAGTCTGTTTAACTTGGAGACCCAAGAAAAACTTCAGCTCTCCCATACTACTCATCTCAAATTTGACCTTGCATAAGTTTTTGCAAAACTTTTTGCAAAGGCTGCTTTCAGTAGACCCAAAATATGTTCATCTACATTAATTGGACTAGTATAACTTTGCCTCAAGATTCCCTAAGGGAAAGAGTCAATATCTATTTTCCCCC
>CM077159.1:9543316-9666943 GCA_039583875.1 Platanthera guangdongensis | reverse complement strand
AAAAAACCAAACCAATTTTTTAATCAGGTGTCTTGCCACTAC
Source organism: Platanthera guangdongensis (assembly GCA_039583875.1). Classification (NCBI taxonomy): domain Eukaryota; kingdom Viridiplantae; phylum Streptophyta; class Magnoliopsida; order Asparagales; family Orchidaceae; genus Platanthera; species Platanthera guangdongensis. The sequence continues at coordinate 9,666,901 of CM077159.1, read as the reverse complement.
TGAGTTTTGATAAGGTCTCAGAAACCAATCACAAACTTTTGAAGGGAGTTTGAAAAACCCTTTCAGCACAGAGAGAGAGAGAGAGAAAGTGATGAGATGATCTTCTCTGTACAGTCCGAGAGAGAGATAGTGGATGTTGTCAAAGCTCCCCCTGAGATCTTGATTTGTTCAGGAAGTGAAGCTTTGCAGTAGGGTGATAGGCCTTCAGATGATTTGATCTCCAGCAAAAGATGATTTCAGCAACAGCTGAAATGTGAGGTGTCTGAAGTCTTGAATGATGATGACCTTTGAACACTTGAATCAAGAGAGATCTGAAAATTTCAGTTAGTTGATCTCCTTTTGTGATGTGTGTTCTTGTATGAATTTTTGAGACTGAGAATGTCTGCAACTCTCTTTCTTTCTCTTGTGTAATTGTTGTTGTTGCAGAATATGTATGTCTAACTCTCTGAGAAGAGAAATGAAAAACTGATCTCTTATCCCTTTGATCTGAATAGAAATGATCCTTTGTCCAAGGTATTCGTTAGCCTGTCAATAAATGACTTCCTTAAATGTATTTGTCTTCTGGAGGAAAGTTCAATAAAAGATTCCTTGAAAATTCCTTGAAACTTGCTCCAGATTAATTAAAAACGGCTACAGGATCTTGACATAAATGCTGAGAATAATTCCACAACTGTCTGAATTTGAATCTTGAAAATCGTCTAACTCTTCAGAAAAACGTCGAACTGAGTTCCACTATCATTGAACTGAGCTCAGAGACTGAACTTAGATAGAAATAGAGATCGTCGATCTGAGCTCAACTATCGTCGAACTGAGCTCAGAGATAGAGAATCAAACTGGAGTCAAGAACGTCGATCTGAGCTCGAAGATCTTCGAATAGAGTTCTACGACTCGTTGAAGTTGAGCTCAGAGATCATCGAATGGAGTTCGATGATTCGTCGAAGTGAGCTCAACGATCGTCGAATGGAGTTCGACGATTCGTCGTACTGAGCTCGACGAAATGACTTATTCTCCAAAACAGAAAACTCTGGTCTTGAGCAGGCAGTTCCAAACCTAACTACTAACCCTTAGACTCAATTCTAATTGACCTTTAGATCTATACAATGAGGTCAAGACAGGTTTCCTAAGAGACATAGTGATCATTGCCCAAATCAGTAATAGGGTGTTCCAACAGGCCCATCTCATCCCCAACACTAGCTAACGACGCCCACATGGGTAAGTGAGCCCAACTGCACCTCCCCGGGGCCAGGTTACCGTCCGGTTGTACCAGGGGTGCACCGGGCCAATAATAATCACTCTGCCAGGTTCGGCCCCAGTCTCCATATCTACTTCTGCAGTCGGCGGCCCATCCTCTAGCTGGGCAAGCAGGCCAAAGCTGTTATCTCACCTGGTCTCCATCGGCCCTACCTCCCCCTATTTTCCAATAGGGTAATCAATCCCAGCTTGGCCTACTGCTGCGTACTGCACCGATATCTCCTTACCCATTTTTCTTAAGTACGTCCCAGATCGGGGGGCCACCGCCGCCCCGCCCTTTGCTTAATTAGTCAAATCCACAGGACCATCATTCATTTCCCCATTAGGGCCCAACTACACTTCGCATTGCTGCTCCTCCACCTAGTCCTCCTCTCTACCCTAACGTCTTCTCCCCAGCCCGCTAGCAGGTCCGCCCATATTGTCAACCAAGGCCCGGCTCGGCCCACCCACAACCTCACAGGTCTTGAAGAGGCGGACTCCTAGAGTCAGCCGGTCTAGGATTGTGCTGCACAAGAGTCCATGGGTCATAGCCCATTTCTTCCGTAGCCGCACCAGATGTAGTCGCCGCAATAATCCTCGTGCTCACCCTGGGGTTAACAGCCATCGCAGAGACGTTAGAGATAGCCAACTACTGAGCAACCGCAACTGTGGCCGGCCGAGGTGCCGGAGGACCTCCAGCAGGTGCATGTCCGATGGGCCCAGTAGCACCGGTGGTGACAGCCCCTAGCCGGGCACTCCTCCATATAGTGGCCAACACATCCACATTGAAAACACATGACTTTCAACCCTTCGTACTCTACCTTCTGAAAGAAATTCTGGAATTGACTATTCACCCGAACACCAAAGTGGTAGTGGCTTAGCAAGATTAACCTTAATACATACCGGGCGTACTCAATTCGGCCTAGTGAACTGGTCATTCCATCAATCCATAATGGCTCCCCCACCTTGGCAACAATCCGGCTAATTTTTGAGGGGTCCAAGAAGAGCAGCGGGAGGTTCGGGAGGCAAATCCAGATTGGTGATGTAACCTTCGGCAACCTATTTGGGTGGAATTTCGGTGTTCACGTGTACAGCCCAAGAATAAATCCCCCAATCTGCCACGTTCCTGTGCATAAAACCTCATCCCGAACCACCACGGACTCGAAAAAGCGGAGGAAGCACTCCGGATTTACCACAGTTAGCCTGAAATGGCCGTATTTTTCCCAACGTTGACGCAGTTTGAATGCCAAGACATGAGGTGGAATTTTGCGTCCTAAGAGCCCACCAACGATTGCGCATTCGAACCGCGTAATGAATCATTCGGCGAGTGTATCATTCATGAGCACAACATCATCTTCATCAAAAAAACTCCTTTTCTTCCAACAATCGAAGCGACAGAGGAGGTAGTTTTGCCCAGGCATTGGCACCCCCACCAACACCACCAGTCGGGTTAACAGAGGAGGAGGGGTGGGGGGGGGAACGTCCCGGCGACTACGATGTCGATGGAGGCCTGGCCAAAACAGCACCCCTCCTTTTTGAACAGCATCAGGAGATCGCCCAGCCGAGGGCCGCCCAACACCGTCCCAGAAATTTGAACCACTACCAGCACTTCTAGCAGCAGTGTTTTCCAGCAGCGCACCATAGCCAGGGATGGTGTTATATTGTTTTTTCTTAGTCCCAACCCCACTTGCAGATCGGCATATCATCCCTGAAATAGCACCACCAGCCAATGGATCAAAGGCTTCCTCCATGGAATCAAGTGTTGGATCGTCCAGCTCCGCTCTGTCGTCCATGTCCTCCGACTAAGTCACTCCAGCATCCGCCAACGATGGGGTGGATGCCTGAGCTCCAGAAGTGCCACCAGACAAAATCGTCAATGGAGTATCCATTACATTATCCAGATCAACCATCCCCAGGCTAGGTACAGCCGCCGTCAGCAGTGGCGAGCCTCCAAAAACCCTTGGCTCGCCACCGCTATTTTGCAGTGCTCCAGAAATAACACTGCCAACTTGTATTGAACCTCCAAACACCCTTGGTTCAATACCAGTGGCCACATTCAGCACCACACAATCACGCACGCCCAGACTCTCCCGGGGAGTGTGAGGTATACCTTCCTGCTCAAGGTGAGGCCACCGGGAAGACCAAGCAGGGGACAAAAGGCGTAGATCCAGGGCACCGACGCTAGCATCATTCTTTCCAAAGCCTACCAAACCTGTCGACGCCGCCAGATCCACCATCGTATAACCACCGTTGTCGACATCCAATGCCAGGATCGGTGTGGCGCCACCAGATCTAGGCTTGTAGGCCACCTCACCGCCACTAGGGAGCCCAGATCCGCCCAGATCTGGACCGAGAAAGACAGATCCAGAAGCCCCCAGCCCTGATCAAGCTCCAAACTTGGAAGGAAGGTGCCTCCGCGAGTTGTGTAGTGGTGCACCAGATCCAGCAGTACCAGCACCGCCGCTGTCTGCACTGGAATGGTCCTGCTCCGCCGCCGCCGTCTTCGAAGAAGAGACAACCCCCGTCGTGCCTGGGACGGAACCACCCAGCGCCGCTGCAGCTCCATTGCCACACAAAAAGCTAAGGCCCGACGGTGGAGTGGAGGCGTTCGCCGGCAGCTTCACCGAAGGCACGCCAGGAGAAATGGATCCAAACTCCACCCCACTATCATTATTAAAACCACCCCCTCCGGTTGCTTGCTGAACATGCTAAGAAGGACTTGACAACACCGTTGTCTTGTTACTGCTTTACAGCTCCCCTGAAAGGTCACATCCGCCATTTAAACACGTCGGATCAACCAATCCCTGCTCATTCCCTAGCCCGCCTATGCCTTTATCCACCAGATTGAAGCCCACCCCTACACTACCCCCTCCAACAAGGATGGGGAAGACCACCGGCATTCCCCATACCCAGACCTTCTCCCACTAGAAAGCAACAAGAAAGAGAAACAAGATGACAGAAATGAAAAGCTCCCCCAAAGGTTTTGTGTTTCAGGCTCAACGTTTTTGGGTTCCGGGCTCAAAGTTTTTGGGTTCCTTGAATATTCAAAGTTTTTGGGATCCTTGAAAATTGTATGGTCGCAAGGCTGAAACTTAAAGGAATGGATGGAAGAGCACCACCAGGAGTGGGCCTGTGGCTTAATTTGAATAAACACGGGGAAACTTTCCTGGTCCAGACATAGTAAGGATTGACAGACTGAGAGCTCTTTCTTGATTCTATGGGTGGTGGTGCATGGCTGTTCTTAGTTGGTGGAGCGATTTGTCTGGTTAATTCTGTTAATGAACGACACCTCAGCCTGCTAACTAGCTATATGGAGTTCAACCTGCGCGGCCAGCTTCTTAGAGGGACTATGACCGCTCAGGCCATGAAAGTTTGAGGCAATAACAGGTCTGTGATGTACTTAAATGTTCTGGGCCGCACGCGCGCTACACTGAAGTATTCAATGAGTATATAACCTTGGCCGATAGGTTCGGGTAATCTTTTGAAAATTTCATCGTGATGGGGATAGATCATTGCAATTGTTGGTCTTCAACGAAGAATTCCTACTAAGCATGAGTCATCAGCTCGCGTTGACTACGTCCCTGCCCTTTGTACACACCGCCCGTCGCACTTACCGATTGAATGGTCCGGTGAAGTGTTCAGATCGCTGTGACGTGGGTGGTTCGCCGCCTGCGATGCTGCGAGAAGTCCAATGAACCTTATCATTTAGAGAAAGGAGAAGTCGTAATAAGGTTTTCGTAGGTGAACACGCGGAAGGATCATTGTCGAGACACTAAAGAGATCGAGCGATTTGACAACTTGTGAACTTATTCAGCAGCTCATTGATGCTGTTGCATACTCGTCCATATTTTGCATGAACAACCTGTTGGTAACAAGTTCTAGATGGAGGGGAGATCAACTCGGCGCAGATTTGCGACAAGGTAAATATGTAGTATGAGTAGAGTTTCAACCATACATTCTCCAAGAAATTTGTTTTGTGAGTTTGTTATTTTCTCTTCAAGAGTTGTAGGGCTCTCGGCAATGCATATCTTGGCTCTCGCATCGATGAAAAGCGCAGCAAAATGCGATACGTGGTGTGAATTGCAGAATCCCATGAACCATCGAGTTTTTGAACGTAAGTTGCACCTGAGGCCAGCTGGCTAAGGGCACGTCTGCCAGGGCGTCAAGCATTAAACTGCTCCACAAGATATCTAATGTTATGCATTGGTCTTGTCTAGGATGTAGAGATTGTCCCGTCATGCGCTGATGTGTGGCAAGCGGAAGAGCAGGGATGATTTTCTCTTGCAACGATTGATTAATTGGTTAGATGAAAGCTAGGTTGATCCTCATCATCGTCTGGTTGCTTTAAGAAAGTTGTGTGAATCCCATGTTTAACCCAATTCAATTGTTATTTTATGAAAATTGATATGCAGCCCCAGGATTGGCGGGGTGACCCGCTGAGTTTAAGCATATCAATAAGCGGAGGAGAAGAAACTTACGAGGATTCCACTAGTAACGACGAGGGAACCAGGAATTGCCCAGCATGTAAATCGGGTTGCTATGCAGCTCGAATTGTAGTCTGGAGAAGCATCCTCAGCGACGGATCGGGCCCAAGTCTCCTGGAATGGGGCGCCAGGGAGGGTGAGAGACCCATTCGGCCCGAACCCTGTCGCAACACGAGGTGCTGTCTACGAGTCAGGTTGTTTGGGAATGCAGCCCTAATCGGGCGATAAATTCGGTCCAAGGCTAAATAAAGGCGAGAGATCGATAACGAACAAGTACCACAAGGGAAGGATGAAAAGGACTTTGAAAGGAGAGTCAAAGAGTGCTTGAAATTGTCGGGAGGGAAGTGGATGGGGGACTGCGGTGTGCCTCGAACTGAAGAGGAATGCCATACGTTGGTTTGTTGCTTGGCTCGAGGTGTGGATTGTTGTAGACCTTATCGCCATGTAGAGTCTGGGCGAGTGATGCACACGGAGACACTATCATTATGGTCGACTAGCAGCATGGCACATGTCGTACATACGCGATTAACAGCTCTTGCCTGCTTATTACAACGATCTGTGGGCTCCCCATTCGACCCGTCTTGAAACACGGACCAAAGAGACTGACATGCATGTGAGCCGACTGGTGATAAGCCCATAGGGCGCAAGGAAGCTGATGAGAGGGATCCTTTGATGAGGTGCACCGCCGACCGACCTTGATCTTATGTTGAGGGTTTGAGTGAGAGCATGCGTGACAGGACCCGAAAGATGGTGAACTATGCCTGACCGGGGTGAAGCCAGAGGAAACTCTGGTGGAGACCCGCAGCGATACTGACGTGCAAATCGTTCGTTTGACTTGGGTATAGGGGCAAAAGACTAATCAAATCATCTAGTAGCTGGTTCCCTCTGAAGTTTCCCTTAGGATAGCTGGATCCTTATGCAGAGTTCTATCAGGTAAAGACAATGATCAGATGCATCGAGGGCACAATGCCCTCGACCTATTCTCAAACTTTAAATAGGTAGGATGGCTTGGCTGCTTTGTTGAGCCACATGCCATTGAATCGAGCGCTCCAAGTGGGCCATTTTTGGTAAGCAGAACTGGCGATGCGTGACGAACCGGAAGTCGGGTTACGGTGCCTAACTGCGCGGTAAACTAGAATCCACAAAGGGTGTTGGTTGATTAAGACAGCAGGACAGTGGTCATGGAAGTTGAAATCCGCTAAGGAGTGTGTAACATCTCACCCGTCGAATCAACTTGCCCCGAAAATGGATGTCGCTTAAGCGCGGGACCTACACACGGCCATTGAGGAAAATGCCATACCTTGATGAGTATGAGGGCGCGACTGCAGCTGTGAAACTCAGGGCGCGAGCTCGTGGGGAGCAGTCATTGGTGCGTATCTTGGTGGTCGTAGCAACTATTCAAATGAGTGCTTTTAAGGCTGAAGTGGGGAAATGTTCCATGTGAACGACACTTGCACATGGGTTAGACGATCCTAAGAGACGGGGGAAGCCCGTCAGAGAGCGTGACTTCACACGAGCTTCAAAAGGGAGTCGGGATAAAATTCTCGAGTCGGGATGTGGCGGTTGATGGCAACATTCGATAGTCTGGAGATGTTGGCGGGGGCCTCAAGAAGAGTTATCTTTTGTGCTTAACAGCCTGTCATCCTTGGAAAAAGCTCAGCCGGAGGTATGGTCCAGCGGCTGGAAGAGCGCCACACGTTTAGCGGTGTCCGGTGCGCCACCGGCGGCCCATGAAAATCCGTAGGATTGAGTCCCGTCCACGCTCGATCGTACTCATAACCGCATCAGGTCTCCAAGGTGAACAACCTATTGTCGATGGAACAATGTAGGCAAGGGAAGTCGGCAAAATGGATCCGTAATTTCGGGAAAAGGATTGGATCTAAGGATTGGGCACGGGGGTCCCAGTCCTGAACCCATCGGCTGTTGGCGCACTGCTTGAGCTACATCCGTGGAGAGAGCGGGTCGTCATGTGTGTAAGACCCCCCTTTTTTTCTTTTTAAAACCCCGGGGTCTTAGGCCCAGAACTGCCGCCTTGCGGTGACACCTTCGCACCCGGGAAGGTCGTCACTACAAGACGCCAATCCTGCCGGCCAAATCGATCGTAACTGAAGCAAAAGTAGCAGTGCAAGAGAAGATAAGTCCACAGCATATCACATATATATAAAATCTCCACGAAGGGAGTGTCCACAGAAAAGCAAAGTGTACAGAAATAAAAGGGCTGAAGCCCGGTACATCAATATCCTCACTACAAATCTCTCATGCGAAAGCAAAACAAAACAACTACTAGAAGTTGGAACTCACGGTCCCAGCTAGCTGTACTCCTCAGCTAGACTGCCCTATCTCCAATTGCACCGGTCTCCTGGGCTGCTCCTCCATACTCGGCTCCACGATCCCATAATATGATGTGGTTCGAAAACCATTAGTCTAAAAGACTAAGCCCTATCGTCCCCCACCCCTTCCCCCATGCTCCTAGGCACCGAGCGGGGAGGAAGAAAGGAAAGGACGTGAAAGAGGAGAAAAATCGAAAACAGGTGACAGGGGGACCTAACTAGCAATTTATAATCAGGTTATAATAAGTAAAGTAAGAAAGGAATTTAACCTTCACTTATGTGAGTACACATAAGCCAAGAGATCTTCTACAAGGCTCCCATCGTATAAAAATGTCTCATACCACTTTATACGTTGTGGTGTCGGTTATCACAAGCAGTATATATATATATTGAAATAACCTTAATTTATAAACTTGCCCACACAAGCTTATAGACCAAGGGGTCGTTTTGCAGGGCCTAATGTATAAGCGTCCCATACCACTTATACTTTAGGTGTCAGGGTTAAATGAATCGTTGATGTTATGACATGCAAGTGGGTATGATGGACATGCAAGTGCAACACACACACCCGACTCTATGCACACAGACCTTTAGTTCCCCCTTTCGGAGCCGTTACCTCCCTGGATACCTCCGTAGTGGCAGACGGAAGCGGTGGGTTGGGCCTCGCCCACCTCAAAACCAGTAAAAGCACTACCGGTCTGACCTATCGTATGCCTCAACGTTTGGTGCACTAAGCGGACTACCGCGTACTCTTGCCGACAGGACCGCCGGACTTAAGTTTGGCGAAGTGTAAAACCACACTTGCCGAGTCATCGTATAGGCGTCGGTGCATCAACTAACCCATACCGAAGATCTACCACCTTAACTTTCTTTCCTTTCATGCACATGCAAATTTATCGTATCAGAACCGAGCCAAAGCTACCCGGACCATCCCGTCCGTCACAAGTATCAACCGAGCCAAAGCTCGCCGGACCAAAACGTCCGTCTCTTATTCCAAACCTCATCCCTTTGAACACCGCGGGATGGCGCCCCTTTGAACACCTCGGGACGACTTAACCATTTCCAATACTTGTCCAACTAGTGAGTGCAGTGTGAAACCCTATTTACTAAATTACTCTTTCGATTTGTTCTTTAAGGTTTACGTTAACCCATGACTGCCCCCGGTATTCCCTGTGAAAGGCTCTCAAGGGGCACTAGGAACTGTGTTGGGATTACGCCCAGCATTCCTTTTCGCAAGGTACTTATTATTATTATTGGTTGATTTTCCTTACCCCTTACCTTCTCATATTGCGATAGGCTAATCCTAAGGTAATTTAGACATTTCACTCTCGCGGGAACGACGATCTTTCGTCGAACTCGCTTACCTTCTAACACACATCTACTCGATTCCCACCACTCCTTAGAACTTTCTAGGTGACTCATCCACTTTTATTCAAACAATTCAACACGACTAACTCCACCCTATTCCAACTCTTATCCTAATACAACTTTTCCCCAAATTACTATTTGCAGACCAACCTATACTAAGTGATGCTCATGATAGGATGTCCTTCAAGTTTTCATCCGAATGACCTAGGATTATTACTGGAGACCTATCATAACATAAATGATTTAATTCAAGAATGTTGTATTTTCCTCAATTAATCTTCTATTTAAATAATTTCTTACAAGAGCCAATTATAGTCAAGTTGATCATGAAGTATACATTTTAGACATGATTAATGTTCCATAAATTCAAGATAAAATTCCATATATCTAAAAGTGACAATTTCCAAATTTGACATTTTCTATAAACATTTAAGGGGCCTAAATTATTTTAGCAGTAAATTCTCATATTCCAAGATTTGTAAATCAACTACTTGAAATTATCATCCAAATAATTTGAGATAAATATACTACACTACTACAGTCCTAAAATTAGCACTGGCCAAACTTTCATGATTTTTCACAGAATATTTAATTCTAAATAAATTCAATACAAAAATCTACAAAGGGCATAATTGTGAATCACGTAATATGAATATACTTCAAAAATTTCTAATTAAATTCCTAACAGTAGATATCATTCTAAAATCATCAATGGTCAAAATTCACATTTTTATAAGTTAAATTATTCTTTAAATGAGTTATTTACCAAGTATGGTCTTTACAAAATTTATGAAGGAAGCAATATATAAAATCCTTCAAAAATTGTAACAAAATTCAGAGACCTTTATTTAGATCAAGAACCTCTACTGGCCAAGTTCTACTAGATTCCAATTAAACCAAATGATCAAATTAAATCAAATACTAAATTGGACATTTTGATAATTAACAAAGGGGCTACCATGAATATAATCTGTAAAATTCCACTAAAAATATCTAGGGGTTCAACTCACTCTAAGATTCATTCTACCATATTTTCACAATTTTTAGATGAGGTTAAGTTACTATTTTGACCTAGTAGTGCATCTACCCTAAAACTAGGGTTTGACTTTTGAGGTACTTAACTACTTCAAAATTCCCTAATATTTCAACCAGAGGCTTAAAAATATCTAAGCTAACTCTCTACTGATTTACAAGGCCATACAAGGGCATTTGCCCCTATGTCCTTCACAACCCCCTAAAGGTCCATCCTTAGGGTGTGGACTTGGGTACAAGGGTAAGTCAACCCTAATTCATCCATTTTCCCCAAAGAGAGGTGGGTACTTAAGGTAATACTAAGTCAGTGGTCCAAAAAGGGCTGTGCCTTCAATATTTTATTTTTTTTCTTCTTTTGGCTATAAGCACACCAAGTCCTTTACAAGCCAACACATGCAAGGGGTTTCCCTAACTTGCTGTGATCCATATGGGCTGAAAATTTAACCATGACCTAATAATGTCCTCATGGACATGCCACCAAAAATTGGGAGTTGAACTACTCCAAGAATCACCTAAACAAGCCTTGGGGTAATTTGGTAATTTCCACCTGATTTTAATTCGAATTAATCCCATTTTTGGGCAGGAGCAAAATATGCCCTAAACCAGTTACTTTCCAAAATCTCAGGTCATTTGGTCCTCTGGATGGGCTTGGGCATCCCTTTCAAATTTCTGCATTTTGCTATTTGCAGCCCAATGCCATTCAATTTTTCAGATCTTGCAAGTGAGATATCTCAACGTGCAGAGGGCTAAATTGTCTAATGTTTCTACCATAGGTCTAATATACTCCTAAGGGAAGGCCACCAAAAGTTTAGGCATTTTGGAGTTGATATGCTCCAAATATCAACTAAATTTAATTTATCATATTTGGAATAAAACTATAGAATTATTTCCCCAAAAATTCCCATTTTTGGGGAGGGCCTAGATATTCCTAATGAAGCCACATGCCCAAAATTGCAGCCCATTTGGGCTTAGGGTTTTGGCAGGGCACCCATTTTAGTTTTTGACCTATCCTAGGACCAGCCCTAGGAAAATGGCTCTATAGGGCAGTACACTTAACCACAAATTATGTGTAACATATCCAATTAAAGGTGACTTCAAGACCTACAAATGTCATGTTAAGAACATTTTATGCAAAAGGAGGTAGGTGCACTAAAATTTGCATGCAAAGGTCGGATAAAAATTGCATAAAAATAACACTATTCATTTAATTAAATAAATCCAGAATTTAGAATATTGCATGGCACTAATCCTAAAGCAATCCGACGGCTGTTGTGTTTCTTCCCCAAACCGCCTCCATGCAGCCCGAGTTTTCTCGGGGCTTTTCCCAGCGGCTACCGGCGGCGCATCCACCAGCAAACCTCAACTCTCCTCTCACGGTGGTGGGGGCAACCCTTTGCCGGCGGCTAGGGCGGCGGGAGGTGCCGGCGCCACCTCACCCGAAGCTTGCAAAACGCCATTAATGGAAGAAATGAAGAAATGGGGTTCAGGCTCATTTAAGCCCGAACCCTACCCTAATCATTCCTAAGATCTATGCATGAAGAGAGAGGTGAGGGAGGACCTTCCCGGTGGCCTTGCGACGTGAGGAGCGGCGGGTAACCATGGAGGCGGCGGCGGCGCTTCTCCCTCAGTTTTCACGGCTCTAGCTCGGGTTCTCTCCCTCTCTCTGCTGCTCTCCTTGTCCTGAGAGTGGTGAGACTGAAAGGAGAGAGGGGGGGGGGGGACAGGGAGATGAAGTATAGGGGGGAGGGTGATAATTCCTAAGTGCAAGGTGGAGAGATTGCTTAGTTATTATCACCATGCATGCGTTGGCGGGCCCCACTCCATCAAGCTCCTTCTCATGACTTCCAAGGGTCGGCCAGCCCATGTGGGAGCTGATGGCATGGGTCCAAGTGGCTTATTCCACTAAATACCCTTAAATATACCCCTTTTCTCTCTCCTAAATTATTCTTTAATTTTGAGATTCTCTCTCTCTCTCTCTCTCCTAGTCACTAAGTTGGCTGGTCAATCTCCTATTGGCAGCCCACATTTTTATTTCATCCACCAAAATATGGTTAGCCCAAGTGAGTTGGGCTTGAGCTTGAGTTAGCCCATTTGGCCTAGCTTGACCCAAACCTAGGCTAGGGTTGACTTAGGTCAATTTGTTCTTTGAGGTTGGCCCAAATGGGTCCTTGGTGACCCATTGGCCTCCCCTAAGGCCTAGGTAGGGTTGTATTGGCCATTTGGAGGTCACTTGACCCTTAGGCAGGGCACTTGACCACTTTTGGGCTAGAGTTGACTTTGGTCAACTTAGCCTTTTTGGTTGGCCCCAATGGGTCCTATATGACCCATTGACCTCACTCTACGGTTAGGTTGGCTTGGGTGTGGTCCACTTGGCTTGGGGATGGTCAATTGACCCTAAGTAGGTTAGTTTGACCCATTTAGGGTTAGGGTTGACTAGGGTTAACTTAACCCCTTTGACTGCCCTCCATGGGTCCTTGGTGCTCTAATGGATCTTACAAAGGGTTGATGAGACCATGGTGGGGTCTTGAATTCTTGGTGAAGCCCCATGGTTATCTTAAACAAAGGTTCAGGAATTTACTATTTGTAGACCATAGTGTTCTCACCCACATTCTTAGGTTTCCTTGGTCTTCTTGGGCATCCTAGGGTTTGGTCATGACCTAGTCATGGCCAAAAACCACACTTAGGGGTCTAGTTGGAAATGAGATGTTACAAATCCCAATAAACAAAAGAAAGATTTCGTCCCCGAAATCAAGGTTAGGCCTACAGGATTTTCTATGGAAGAAAAGAAACTTGTAACATCCATGTACAACCCCGTATTCGCGAAGAGTGGACCCTAAACAAGGCATGCACGTTTTTAAGCTTTTTGGGAATTTTGCACTCCTAGGGGCCAATTTTGGGTGAACATGTAGAACATACTAGTAGGGGGAGAAAATATTTCTCCCCCCAAGGCACTCTTGAGAAGTCGGTCAAGCCGTCCAGGCCGCCGAGCTCACCCCAGGCCGCCGAGCTCACCCCAGGCCGCCGAGCTCACCCCAGGCCGCCGAGCTCACCCCAGGCCGCCGAGCTCACCCCAGGCCGCCGAGCTCCCTCCAGGCCGCCGAGCTCCCCCCAGGCTGCCGAGATCACCCAGTCTGCCGAGCTCACCCAGTCCGCCGAGTTCACCCCAGGCTGCCGAGCTCACCCAGCCCCAGGCTGCCGAGCTCACCCATCCCGCCGAGCTCACCCAGTGTGCCGAGCTAACCCAGTCCGCCGAGCTCCCCCAAGACGCCGAGCTCACCCAGTCCGCCGAGCACACCCAGTCCGCCGAGCTCCCCCAGTCCGCCGAGCTTACCCAGTCCGCCGAGCTCACCCAGCCCCAGGCCGCCGAGCTCACCCAGTCCGCCGAGCTCACCCAGCCCCAGTCCGCCGAGCTCACCCAGGCCGCCGAGCTTACCCAGTCTGCCGAGCTCACCCAACCCCAGGCCGCCGAGCTCACCCAGTCCAGGCCGCCGAGCTCGCACCTTGCCGCCTGCTCACCCGGCTCGAGGGGCTGCCCCTGGAGGACTGCATTTAGCTGTTTAGAACAGCGGGATTTGGCTGTTGGCAGGCCAATTTGGGGGCATTTCAGTAATTTCAGAGAAATGGAGGTTGGTTATTTGCAGACCATTCCCAGAAAACTATAAATAGACCCCCTTGAGTGCCTTTGGGGAGACTTTTCCTTGCTTCCTCCTCCCTTAGCTTCTTCTTGGTAGAGTAGAGAGAGCTCCTCCAAGGCACCCTAGCTCGAGCATTGGCTAGGGAGGGGAAGTGCTCAGGGAGCTTTCCGGGTGTGAGGTGGGACCTCCACGCTAAAGCCGAGGGTATGTTTCTAGCTTCTTGATCTTTGGTCCGTGACGTTCCTCCGGGTGCAGTAGGTGTGAGGTCACCCCTTTCTAGGGACCCCGAACTCCACAGAGACCAAATTTTTGGTTTCAACATTTTGGTGCGGTGAGCGCGGAGAGTGATCAGCACAGAAGATCTCGGGAGAGTGTCATGACAGGAGGTCAAGGAGGTAGTGATGATCTCGGCGAGATCCCCAGCTCAGGACCCTTTGTGGGGAGGCAAGAGTTCATGGTCTCCATCCAAGGCATCATGGAGATGCTGCGCAGCATTGCTCCTCAGGGTGGAAGCTCCATCCCGACCCCCCAGGAGTTAGCTCCCCCTCTCGACGAGCCGACTCCCAGGGGTCTAGGCGAGATGACCCCAGCGGGGGGAGAAGGAAGTGCACCAGGAAGAAGGCCAGGGAAGGAGAGGATGGGAGATGGGGTCGAGCGAGACCTCACCGGCCAGGAGCTATTCTCCAGCCCGGCGAGTACCAACCTCCCAGGCGAGCAGGCCGCGCGAGTAGAAGTGGCGAGACCACCCCTTAGGGGGTCACCCTTCAGCGAGCTGATCATCTCAGCTCCCGTTCCCGAGGGGTTCAGAGAGCCAGACATGGCTTACTATTCCGGGAAGGATGATCCCGTCCAGCACCTGCAATGGTTCGAGGATGCGGTCTCCATCAGGCCGATGACAGATTCCTTCAAGTGTCGCCTCTTTGCGATCACGTTGAAGGAGAAGGCAAGGGACTGGTTCCATCAACACCCTCCAAGGTCGACCTATGGGTTCGAGGACTTAAGTCGGAGCTTCCAACTTCGCTTCTCCACCTCCAAGAAGAGGAAGAGGAGTCCTGAGTCCATCTTCCTGATAAGGCTGGGGGTCGAGGAGTCGCTGGCCCGCTACGTTGACAGGTTCCAAGAAGAGATCTTGGAGGTCCAAGAGATGCCCGGGTATGCTCTCCAGATGGCCTTCACCGTTGGGCTGAAGGAGGGCTTCTTCAAGATGAGCTGGACCCGGAAGGCCCCCCTTTCATTTGAAGAGCTGATGGAAAGGGCGGCAGAGGAGATAGCCATGGAGGCGGCCAACCCGTCATTTGTCAAAAAGTTGGCAAGGCTAACAAAGGCGGAGTCGAAGGATCAAGGAGGCGCAAGACATCAGGAAGGAAGAAGGAGAGAAGAGCAGAGAGCTCAGGGGTTCCCGGGACAGGAGGGTCCAGAACCAGGCTGGAGGCAGCACGGAGGACCCATTCAGGGTCCAGGAAGAGGTCACAACCAAGGTGGGGGGGATTTTCATGAAGGCCGAGGGAGGTTCAACTTCCAAAGGCAAGCCCCTAGGCAACTCCTACCCCCGCCACAGCAAGCGATGGAAATTGGTCGAAGGGAGAGGAGGAACCGCACGGGAAGGAGAAGAGTCAGAGTAGAGTTACCCTACTATGAGTTCCACCAGCAGGAAGGCCACGCAACATCTACTTGCCCCGAATTTCTGGAGTTGAGAAGGACCAGAGCTCCAGCACCGCAACCTCATCAGCCTCAACAAGCGTAAGACCCGGTGCGGATTAAAGAAGTCCGACCCGAGGCAGCAGATGAGAGATGTGAAGACATGGTTGATGTGGGCACCCGGGGAAGGATCAGATGATTCACGGGGGAAGAGGGAGGTAAGAGAGAAGTGAATCATCTCTTTGTAATTAACTTAACTTGCGTTGTATCAGCTATGATTAATGGTAGAAACCACCGAAAAATATTTATGGTCCATGAAAGGTCTCACTCTGAGATGGATTCTGCTGTCAGGCTCTCACCAGTTGGCAGGGCAGGTTGATCTCTCGTGGAGGCTAAGTCCTTTTAGCTCCGAGATGGATTCCGCTGCCAGGCTCTCACTAGCTGGCAGGGCAGGTTGATCTCTCGTGGAGACTAAGTCCTTTTAGCTCCGAGATGGATTCCGCTGTCAGGCTCTCACTAGCTGGCAGGGCAGGTTGATCTCTCGTGGAGGCTAAGTACTTTTAGCTTAGAGATGGATTCCGCTGCCAGGCTCTCATTAGCTGGCAAGGCAGGTTGATCTCTCGTGGAGGCTAAGTCCTTTTAGCTCCGAGATGGATTCCGCTGCCAGGCTCTCACTAGCTGGCAGGACAGGTTGATCTCTCGTGGAGGCTAAGTCCTTTTAGCTCCGAGATGGATTCCACTGTCAGGCTCTCACTAGGTGGCAGGGCAGGTTGATCTCTCGTGGAGGCTAAGTCCTTTTAGCTCCGAGATGGATTCCGCTGCCATGCTCTCACTAGCTGGCAGGGCAGGTTGATCTCTCGTGGAGGCTAAGTCCTTTTAGCTCCGAGATGGATTCCGCTGTCAGGCTCTCACTAGATGGCAGGGCAGGTTGATCTCTCGTGGAGGCTAAGTCCTTTTAGCTCCGAGATGGATTCTGCTGCCAGGCTCTCACTAGCTGGCAGGGCAGGTTGATCTCTCGTGGAGGCTAAGTCCTTTTAGCTCCGAGATGGATTCCGCTGTCAGGCTCTCACTAGCTGGCAGGGCAGGTTGATCTCGCGTGGAGGCTAAGTCCTTTTAGCTCCGAGATGGATTCCGCTGCCAGGCTCTGACTAGCTGGCAGGGAAGGTTGATCTCTCATGGAGGCCAAGTCACCCAGGCCGTGTGAGTCGGAAGCTAAGTGTTTTTTACCCCGAGGTCGTCCCGTCACCCAGGCTCCCATTAGCTGGCTTGACAGGTTGACTCTCCTGGGAGAGGCCAGGTACTTTTCGGCTTAAGGCCACTCCGCGAATACGTTGGGTTGGATGTTTCTTTCCGAGCTTGTGCCAACCTCGAAAAGAGCGGGGATTGTGTACAACCCCTTATTCGCGAAGAGTGGACCCTAAACAAGGCATGCACGTTTTTAAGCTTTTTGGGAATTTTGCACTCTTAGGGGCCAATTTTGGGTGAACATGTAGAACATACTAGTAGGGGGAGAAAATATTTCTCCCCCCAAGGCACTCTTGAGAAGTCGGTCAAGCCGTCCAGGCCGCCAAGCTCACCCCAGGCCGCCGAGCTCACCCCAGGCCGCCGAGCTCACCCCAGGCCGCCGAGCTCACCCCAGGCCGCCGAGCTCACCCCAGGCCGCCGAGCTCCCTCCAGGCCACCGAGCTCCCCCCAGGCCGCCGAGCTCACCCAGTCTGCCGAGCTCACCCAGTCCGCCGAGCTCACCCCAGGCTGCCAAGCTCACCCAGCTCCAGGCTGCCGAGCTCACCCATCCCGCCGAGCTCACCCAGTCTGCCGAGCTAACCCAGTCCGCCGAGCTCCCCCAGGCCGCCGAGCTCACCCAGTCCGCCGAGCTCACCCAGTCCGCCGAGCACACCTAGTCCGCCGAGCTCCCCCAGTCCGCCGAGCTCACCCAGTCCGCCGAGCTCACCCAGCCCCAGGCCGCTGAGCTCACCCAGTCCGCCGAGCTCACCTAGCCCCAGTCCGCCGAGCTCACCCAGGCCGCCGAGCTCACCCAGTCTGCCGAGCTCACCCAGACCCAGGCCGCCGAGCTCACCCAGTCCAGGCCGCCGAGCTCGCACCATGCCGCCTGCTCACCCGGCTTGAGGGGCTGCCCCTGGAGGACTGCATTTAGCTGTTTAGAACAGCGGGATTTGGCTGTTGGCAGGCCAATTTGGGGGCATTTCAGTAATTTCAGAGCAATGGAGGTTGGTTATTTGTAGACCATTCCCAGAAAACTATAAATAGACCACCTTGGGTGCCTTTGGGGAGACTTTTCCTTGCTTCCTCCTCCCTTAGCTTCTTCTTGGTAGAGTATAGAGAGCTCCTCCAAGACACCCTAGCTCGAGCATTGGCTAGGGAGGGGAATTGCTCAGGCAGCCTTCTGGGTGTGAGGTGGGACCTCCACGCTAGAGCAGAGGGTCTGTTTCTAGCTTCTTGATCTTTGGTCTGTGACGTTCCTCCGGGTGTAGTAGGTGTGAGGTCACCCCTTTCTAGGGACCCCGAACTCCACAGAGACCAAATTTTTGGTTTCAACAATCCCATTAGAAGTGAAAGATTACATTTCGACGTCATGTTTGCTAAGTGGGTTTTAAAGGAAAAACCTAAATATATGACCAATTCGCCCAATTGGCAAATCCAAGATCCCAATAAACAAAAGATTAGCCCATACTCTTCCTAGAGCAGCCTTACTAGTTTAAAAACATGAAAGTAAAATGAACATGTTGAGAGGTTGTGAGGTATACCTGACTAAATAGCTCCAGATATCTTTCCTGCATCAGGTCCTGTGGCTCCCAAGTATGCTCCTCTCGTCCGTGGTTCCTCCACAGGACCTTGACTAGCGGGATCTTCTTGCGGCGCAAGAATCGTATCCTCTGGTCGTCGATCCGTATCGGCTCCAAATGTATAGATCGATCCGAAGCTACCGGCTCATCAATGGCCGTAATCTGCAACTCCGAGCGCAGTAGAGCCCTCCTGAGTAATGACACATGAAAGGCGTCATGCAAGCCGACCAGCTCCGGTGACAGCTCAACCGGTAAGCTAGGGGACCGATCCGCTCCAGGATCCTGAACGGCCCCATGTACCTCGGGCTAAGCTTCTTCCGCCGACCACGTACTCGTGAAACACCATGCATCGGCTGGATCTTCAAGAACACCCGATCCCCTGACTGAAACTCCACTAGACGATGCCGAGCGTCATAATATTTCGCCTGCCTGCTCTGCGCCTCCAGCATTCTATCCCGTATCAGCCGTACCTGTGCCTCAGTATCCTCGATAAAGTCCGTGCCCACAGTCTTTGGACCCTTGTCTTGTATCCAAGACAACGGAGTCCTACATTTCCGCCCATACAACGCCTCATACGGAGCCATCCGTATACTAGATTGATGACTGTTATTGTACGAAAACTCCACTAGGGGCAACATCCTCTCCCAGGGCCCTCCACGGTCCACAATACACAGTCTCAGCAGGTCCTCCAGTGTCCGGTTGGTGCGCTCTGTTTTCCCATCTGTCTGGGGGTGGAAGGCCATAATGAAAGTCAGTCGAGTACCCAAGTATGCCAGTACTGTCCTCCACTCCTTGGATGTGAATCGTCCATCTCGATCTAACACGATTGTCTTGGGCACCCCATGATATCGCACAAACTGCTCTATGAACCTCCGTGCCAGTACTCCGACAGCATCCTCCTTCCTGATCGGGATGAACCTAGCCACCTTCGTCAGTCGGTCAATGATTACCCAGATAGAATCGTTTCCCGCCCGTAATCGAGGGAGACCATGGATGAAGTCCATCGCAATATCCTCAAATTTCCTCTTCGGCACCGGGAGTGGCTGCAATAAACCAGCGGGATGTCTGCACTCTGCCTTCACTAACTAGCACGCCTCGCAGTGAGCCATGAAGTAGGCAATGTCCTTGTACAACCCCGTGTCCGGCGAGCAGGATCACCAGGGGGCGAGCAAATCAGGTTAGGAGCAGCAGGCGAGCTCGACAGCGATAGGGGCGAGGCTGAGCTCGGCAAACGCCGGCCAGAGATCGTCGATCGGCGACCCCGAGCTCGGCATTCGCCGAACGGGCTGCACCTCGTGCCCTCGCAGTGGAGCTCGGTAGCGGTGGGCGAGCAGAGCACGCCGGGGAGACCAGAGCTCCCAGCTCGCCTGGGGGTCAGAGGTACTTTTTACTGTTTTACCCCTGCTGGTCTGCCCATAGCCCTTCAAAATAGCAGAGTTTGGCTGTTGGCATACCCAGCCGGGGGTTTTCTGGTAATTTCAGGTCATTTATTTTGGTTATTGGCAGTCCGGATTTCAAAAGCTATAAATAGGACCCAAGGGGTACCCCAGAGAGTAGGTTTTTTCCCTGTGCTCTTCTCCCCAAAATATTCAAGTGCTTTCTGAGGGTACCTTAGCTCGGCTTCAGGCTAAGGAGGGGAAGCGCTCTAAGATCTTTCGGGTTTGTGGTGGGACCTCCCTGCCGAGCCCTTGGGTTTGTTTCTCCTTGCTTTGTCGTTTTTCTTGCAGGAGCGAGACCACCCCCTTCCCCAAGGGCGAGCTCCACAGGAAGCCGGGTTCCGGTTTCAACATTTTGGTGCGGTGAGCGTGGACAGTGGTCAGCGCAAAAACGTTTCCGCGAGCTCAATGACGGGACAAGGATCCGACAGGCCGAGCTCGCCGCCCCCCCGCCTCTCGCAACGGTGGGAATGTTTGAAGACTTCAGAAACGAGGTGCTGACTCTGGTCAAGTTCGTACTCGGCACGCGAGACGAGTGCTCGACTCTGACAATCCAGATCGCGGCCGCCCCCTCATTGGGCGAGGACGCTCCCGGCAGGCGAGCTGGGAAGGAAGTGGCCGAGGAAGGCCGAGGGTGCGAGCTCCCCGGGCGCGAGCTCTTCCCCGGCTCGGCAGGCCGAGGTCGCTTCGGCGAGCTGGGCTCGCGAGACTCGCCAGCTTGCCCAGTGGGGGTAGAGAGCCCTTTCAGCGAGCTGGTCTCTTCAGCTCCAGTTCCGGATGGGTTCAGGGAGCCCGAGATGTCCTATTACACTGGGAAGGGAGACCCGGTCCAGCATGTCCAATGGTTCCAGGACGTGGTCTCCATCCGTCAGATGTCGGACGGATTCAAGTGCCGGCTCTTCGCCATAACCCTCCGGGAAAAGGCGAGAGAGTGGTTCCACCAGCTACCGGCCAGCTCTATCTACTGCTTCGAGGACCTGCGCCGAGGATTTATGCTGAGATTCACCACCTCGAAGAAGAGGAAGAAGGAGTCCGAGTCTTTGTTTCACATTAAGCAGGGGTGAACGAGACGTTGGGGAGCTACGTGGACCGATTTCAGGAGGAGGTTACTCAGGTCCAGGAGATGTCGGGCCATAGTCTGATGATGGCCTTTACCCTGGGCCTGCAGCAGGGTTTCTTCCGAATGGAGCTGAAAAGAGTTCCTCCCCTCTCCTATGAGGAGTTGATGGAAAGGGAGGCGAGAGAGGTCGACGGGGAGGCGTCGAACCCGGAGTTTGCAAGGAAGTTGGCCAGGTGGGCCACAGAGGAGGAGAGGGAGTCGAAGGGAGGAAGAGGACAGGAGGAGAGAAGAGGGGAGTCCAGGCAGAGGGAGCAGAGGCTGCTCCAAGGTCCGCAACAGCCGGGGTGGGGGCATCAGGAGCCCGACTGTCGGTTGGGCTGGAGGCCTGAGTGGCAGGGGCAGGGGCCACAGAGAGGGAACTTCGGAAGGGGTCACTTTCAGGGGAGGCAAGACCGATTCCACCCCCCAGGCTGGAGGCAGGGCCAGAGGCCCCGGCTCCTCGATCAAGAAGAGGTCATGGCCATAGCCTTGGGGGCAAGGAGAGGAGTGTGGAGGAGGAGGAGAAGAGAGATCAGGGTGGAGCTGCCCTATTGCGACTTCCATCAGGAAGAGGGGCATGCAATGGCCACCTGTCCGGAGTTCCTCGAGATGAGGGGGAATAGGGAGCAGCAGCAGCAGCAAGGGAGACTGGAAGTGAGGATTGAGGAGGTCCTGCCTCGGGCGGAGGAGGATCGTTGCGAAGACCGGGTGGATGTGGGTACCCGAGGGGGGATCGGGGTGATCCACGGGGGAGTAGGGATCGAGGCCTCCCGCAAGGCCAGTCTCCACACCATGTACTGACGGAGCGTCGCCTCTACATCCCAAACCCCGCCACCAGAGGAGAGGATCACCTTCTCCAGGAGTGATATGCCAGACCACGAGGATCCGTTCTGTGATGTGCTGGTCATCAAGGTGGCCATCGAGAACTTCACCGTCTCTCGGATCCTCGTGGACAACGGGAGTTCCGTCAACATCGTCTTCAAAAAGGCGTTCGACGCGATGAAGGTGGAGGCAAAGATGGTGCTGGCCTCAGATGGCCCCTTGTTCGGGTTTTCATGAGAAAGGAAGGAAGTAGAGGGAGGAGTTGCCCTCCATGTCACCTTGGGGGGGGGGGCAGTCCCGAAACTGCAAGTTCGTCATTGTGGACGCCCCCAGCAGCTACAGTGCCATCTTCGAAAGGCCCCTGATCAGCGCCTTCCGCTGCGTCTCCTCATCTTTCCATCAGTGCTTGAAGTTCAACGCTGAGGGGGTCCAGGTCAGGGTTAGAGGGGACCCAAAGGTGGCGCGGGAGTGTTATGTCACTGCGGTGAACACCATCTCCTGGCAAGAGCGAGCCGAGGAGATGGGGCAGAGAATGGAGGAGGTCGAGCAGGAAGCTGGAGGGTAGGAGCTGGGAGTGAAGGACTGCGCAGAAGAGGCGGCAGGAGGAGATCAGGAGGAGGTGGCCGAAGTGAGGGCCGTGAGAGGAGCGATGGAGGTAGAGGTCCCCGTTCCGGAGGAAGGGTATGCTGAAGGATGGGCGGAACAATCCAGGCTAGAGGCAGCAGAGGAAGTGGTGGAGCTGGAGGTGCTCACCCGAGGGGGAAGGATGGAAAAGATCCGCGTCCGCGGGGGGCTGACCCCGGAGGACCAAGGCAGGATGCTGGAGTGCATCCAAAAGAACGTGGACATCTTCGCCTGGAACGCCGCGGAGATGCCGGGGGTTGACGCGGATGTGGCTTGCCACCGCCTCAACCTGGACCCAGGAACACGCCCCGTTCAGCAGAAGAAGAGGTCCACTGCCGACAGGCTGGCGGAGCCCATTAGGGAGGAGGTGGCAAAGCTCCTCAAGGTCGGCTTCGTGTCTGAGATTCAGTACCCCGGCTGGGTCTCTAACGTGGTTATGGTAAAAAAAGGAGATGGCCGGTGGAGGATGTGTATCGACTTTTCCTTACTTAATAAAGCTTGTCCTAAGGACTGTTATCCTTTGCCTCGAATCGACGCGCTGGTTGACTCAGCCATCGGTTTTTCTGTAATGAGTTTTTTAGATGCTTTTTCAGGTTATCATCAGATCAGGATGCACCCCCCAGACACCAAAGATGTCTCGTTCATCACAGGGGATGGATGCTACTGCTACAAGATGATGCCCTTCAGGCTAAAGAATGCTGGGGCAACCTACCAGAAAATGATGGATAGGGTCTTTAAGGAGCAAAGGGGGAGGAATTTGGAGGTGTATGTAGATGACCTCATGATCAAAAGCCGGTATATGGACTCCCACCTCCGGGACCTGGAGGAGACCTTCGCCACCCTGCGCAAGTACAAGATGCGATTGAACCCTCTAAAATGTGTCTTTGGGACCAGCAGGGGAAAGTTCTTGGGGCACCTCCTCACCCCCGCGGTGGTCGAGCCGAATCCAGATAAGGTCCGGGCAATCTTGGAATTGGGATCCCCGCGGAACGCTAAGGAGGTCCAGCGGCTAACAGGGAAGCTAGCGGGGCTAAGTCGTTTCCTTTCTCGGGAAGGGGAGAAGTGCTCCCCCTTCTTCAAAACGTTAAGGGGCGGTCAGAGGTTTGAATGGTCCAAGGAGTGTGAGGAGGTTTTCCAGGCCCTCAAAGTGCAGTTGACACAGGCCCTGCTGCTCCAAGGGCCGAAGGAAGGGGAGGACCTGTTCTTGTATCTTGGGGTCGGGGCGGAGGCCTTGAGCTCCGTCTTGGTTCGTGAAGAAGGAAAGTGGCAACTCCCTATATATTACGTGAGTCGGGTCCTGAGGAAGGCCGAGCTCCGATATCCGATTTTGGAGAAGCTAGCCTTCACATTAATCATCTAGGCTCGGAGGCTGCGACCTTACTTCCAGGCACACTCAATCCGAGTGGTGACCGACCACCCCCTCCGTAACATCTTCGAGGGGGTGGAGCATTCAGGCAGGTTGGCTAAGTGGTCGGTGGAGCTAAGCGAGTTCGACGTCTCTTTCGTTCCGCGGCTCTCAATCAAAGCTCAGGCGATGGCCGACTTCCTGGTCGACTACGTGGTTGAAGTGGCAGAGGAAGAGCTCACCCGCCCGACCTCTTGGAAAGTGAGGGTGGATGGTACCTCGGGAAGATATTCCCTGGGAGTAGGGGTGATCCTAGAAAGCCCTCAGGGGACTCGTATTGAGCAAACGGTGGTGGTGCACTTTCCCATTACCAACAACCAGGCCGAGTACGAGGCCGTGATAGCGGGGCTGCGCCTGGCCAGGGAGCTGGGGGTATCAGATGTGGAGGTCCTTACTGACTCCATGGTAGTGGCTTCTCAGATTAACGGGGAGTTCGAGGCAAGGGAGCCCACCATGCGATCGTACTTGGCCAAGGTGAAGGGGGTCATTGGCACTTTTCAAACTTTCACCATCCGACATGTGCCCAGGGAAGAGAATGAACAAGCCGATCAGTTGGCTAAGCATGGTCCCCAGGTGGGGGGAACCATCACCGACCTGTTCTGCCCCTCCATCGAAGAAGGAGAGCTCATGGAAATCGATCAACAAGCTTCATGGATGGATCCAGTGGTGGTTTTTCTCTCCACAGGAGAGTATCCGGAGGGGGTAGACAAGAAGAAGCTGAGGCACAAGTCAGCATACTACCTCCTCCAGGACGGGCAGCTATACAGGAAGACCCTCTCAGGGATGCTAGCCCGCTGCGTAACCGAGGGAGAAGCGCGAAGGATCTTGGAGGAAGTCCACTCCGGGGAATGTGGGAGTCACTCCGGGAGTCGGACCCTGGAAGGTAGGATAGTCAGGCAAGGTTATTTCTAGCCCACCCTAGGCCGAGACGCAGCAGAGTTCGCAAGAAGATGTCACAAGTGCCAGTTGTTTGCCCCTCTCCAGCTGCAGCCGGCCCAGCGGCTCCGAAGTATCACGGCCCCATGGCCCTTCGCAATTTGGGGAATGGATTTGGTTGGGCCGTTCCCCCAAGCCAGCAACCAGAGAAGGTTCCTCCTAGTGATGATTGACTACTTCTCAAAGTGGATGGAGGTGAAGGCGTTGGCCAAGGTGATCTCCCAGGTGATCAGGAATTTTGTTTGGGGGGAGATCATCTGTCGCCATGGGCTGCCGCAGGCCATCGTCACGGACAACGGGCCCCAGTTCGCCAGTGCCGAGTTCACCAGCTTCTGCGAACAGCTTGGGATCGATCTCAGGTTCGCCTTGGTCCATCACCCCAGGAGTAACGGGCAGGTGGAGGCCGCAAACAAGATCATCGTCAACCTCCTCAAAAAGAAGGTGGAGAACCTGAAAGGGAGCTTGGTGGAGCAGCTTCCCGCGGTTCTTTGGGCCCTGAGGACCACCCCCAATACGGCTACAGGAGAGACCCCCTTCAAACTCTCCCACGGGTGCGAGGCAGTGCTCCCCATTGAATTCGAAGTCCAAACACCACGAGTCGTGGCAGCAAAAGAAGGCTGTGAGGAATGGCAAGCAGAAAATGAGGAGGAACTGAGGCTTTCCCTTGACATGGTGGAAGAGGTAAGAGACCTTTCCGCTATCCAGCAGGAGGAGGTGAAAAGAAGAATGACCAAGTACTTTGACAAGCATATCAGCGTCAAGCAGTTCGTGGAGGGGGACTTGGTGCTGAAGAAAGTAGATGCGGCAGGGAGGTCAGCATCCGTAGGGAAGCTCAATCCCAGCTGGGAGGGACCATTCATTGTAAAGGTAGCCTTGGGGTCAGGGGGCTACCGACTCCAAAATGTAGAGGGCGAGACCCTGAGTCTCACCTGGAGTGGTGACGACCTCAAACGATTTTTCCCCTGAAACATATAAGCAGCACTTTGATTATAATAAATTCCTTCAAGCTCTCTGATAATGTTGTAACTAGCCTGCATGGTAGAATGTGATGTGTTTTAAACCACGAGCAGATCCCGCCGTCAGGCTCCCACCTAGCTGGCAGGGCTGGAAGTCACTCGATGGTGGTAGTAACGGACCCCGAGCAGATCCCGCTGTCTGGCTCTCACCTAGCTGGCAGGGCTGGAAGTCACTCGGTGTCATCCTTGGCCTCGAGCAGATCCCGCTGTTAGGCTCTCACCTAGCTGGCAGGGCTGGAAGTCACTCGATGGTGGTAGTAACGGATCCCCAGCAGATCCCGCTGTCAGGCTCTCACCTAGCTGGCAGGGCTGGAAGTGACTCGGTGTCATCCTTGGCCTCGAGCAGATCCCGCTGTCAGGCTCTCACCTAGCTGGCAGGGCTGGAAGTCACTTGATGGTGGTAGTAACGGAGCCCGAGCAGATCCCGCTGTCAGGCTCTCACCTAGCTGGCAGGGCTGGAAGTCACTCTGTGTCATCCTTGGCCTCGAGCAGATCCCTCTGTCAGGCTCTCACCTAGCTGACAGGGCTGGAAGTCACTCGATGGTGGTAGTAACGGACCCCGAGCAGATCCCGCTGTCAGGCTCTCAACTAGCTGGCAGGGCTGGAAGTCACTCGGTGTCATCCTTGGCCTTGAACAGATCCCGCTGTCAGGCTCTCACCTAGCTGGCAGGGCCGAAGGTCACTCGATGGTGTCGGCCTTTAAGTCATCAGGTACATGCCAAAGTCTGTGGCAGGGAGCCAAGGGGAGTGGTCCTGTCAGGACGAGCTCGGGCTTGGCAAACTCAGCTCGGCACAATCAAGAAGGCAAGCCGGGCTAGAGGGCTCTGCATGGGCGAGTTCGGGCTCGTCATCTCCGGCTCGGCATTGGCGAGTAGGCCGCAAGCCCGGGCCTCGCCAAAGAAAGACAAGCCGGACCGGGGGATCTCGCCTCCTTGGCCCATTACACTTCAAAAAATTTCTCCTTCAACGGGCGCAACCTGGATGGCTCGAGTGCGAGCAATAGTGGCGCGATAAGGGCGGAGAGCAACTCGCCACAAAATCATTTGGGACTCGACGAACCCTCAAAACGCGTCTCGCTCGCGTGCACGCTCTCATAACCGCTCTACTCACAGAACCTATCTCTGCGAGGTCGCGGGAGGAAGCACTCGCATACATTCAGAGCACAACAAGCATATTAAAGAGGAAATGACACCGGTATGATCAAAAAACTTTCATTAATTATTCACAAAGTTATAGGGAGCTCGCCTCGGCGAGTAATCAAAAAAGAAAAATACAAGGCTATCAGCTGGCCTCGCCCCCTCCGCCGGGCTGGTCCTCGCCGTCGCCCGAAGGATCCTGGAAGCTCTTCCCGAACATTGCATCCAGGCTATCTTCCTTCTCGCTGGGCGGTGTCGCCGGAAACAGACTCGGCATCAGGTCCCGAGCAGAGATCTCCCCACACCCTTCCACCAACACCCGGGAGTCCTTCATCATTGAGAGGGTGCACTCGGCGGTCTGGATTGAGTTGATTCGCAGTCTCTCGACGAGGTCGGCCTCGCCGAAGATACGCGGGCTCTTGTAGGGGAGTGTGGGATCGATGTCGTGCGATGGTAATGAAGATCTCCGCCTGGCGACGCACCTCGCCGAGAAGGTTCTGGTTCTCCCCCTTCAACTTCGCCTTCGCGCCCTCTAGCTCGCCAAGGCGTGCGCGCAGTCGGCCGATCTCCTCCCCTAGCTCGGCGTTGCGAGCCTGGAGCTCCCCAGCAGCGTCGGCATCCGCGGCCAGTTGCGCGCGCAGCCGACTGACCTCCTCCCCCAGCTCAATGTTGCGAGCCTGGAGCTCGCCCGCCGCCTTGGCATCCTGGAGAAAAGCCCATTTAGCAGCAGCACAAAGCTTTCTAAGTAAAAGAAGGCGGTGCGTAACACTTACCAACCCGCCGGCGGCCTGGGCGAGGAGACCATTCGCGATGCCGAGCCACCTCGCCTGATCGGCGACCTGCTCCTTGGCGAGGTCGCGAGCCTGCTCGTCCTTTTCGAGCTGGTGGCTGAGGGCGAAGCTGCGGCGCGCCAGCATGTGGTGCAGCTCCAGAGTCCGCAGGTGGGACTGCAGACCCTCATGGCCGAGCTGCCGGAGTGTCGTCCTCTTGTAGGCTTCGGCATCCTCCCGGCCATAAAGGCCGAAGCCGAGGGCATAGGCGTGACCGGTGGCGGGCTTGCGGTCGTGCCAGGATGGGTGCAGAGTGGAGACGGAGACTCGATGAGCGAGCTCGTCCCACTGCAGCATGGGCTCGCCCGCGGAATCCTTCCAGCGTGCGCCGAAGTTGAAGAGGGGGTGCTGCTTCGGCGGCGCTGATGAAGATTTTATAAGTTTTGAAAAATGATCCAAACTAAACTCTCAACTAGGCAAGTGCACCTATCGAAATTTAGTATATGGAATATCGTATTTAAACTCGGGGACCGTTGAGTATTTGTACTCACAAGGACGAACTATTATTTTATCGATCGGAAAATTGGTTTTGCGAAAAACGAAAACGAACGTTAAAAGAAGAGGAGAAATTCGATGATTAAAAGGCTAGCACTTGATCTAGAATCCCTTTGGGCTAGAATAAAATCCACGAAATTAAAGAGCACAAGCATCTAAATTATTAACTTTGACCGCGGAGGTTCCAAAGCTACGAAGCGCCTCTCTCGAGAATACGCACTCGACTAACCTTAGGTAGATCGATTAAGACCTCTCGGCCAGTCGAAAGACCTAAGCTTGCTTTAGGCGGTGAACCTCACTAATGGAGTTGACTCCAAGGCGGAAGAATTTTGCGTTCCTCTCTCGAGGGGTGCAAGAAATTCTCTTTATCCTTGAGTGATCTACTCGTATCCACAACCTCTCGGTAAATCTAGGATACGAATCTAAGCTCGAATAAACATAATTTGCAACTTATGAATTCGAAGAAAAATTAAATCAAAGATAAATCAAAGTTTAGAAAATAGAATGCTTGCTAATTTGAGACAAAAATAAGAATTTTATTCCATTCCAAAGTTCATCATGATCAAGTGCTAATTGGGAAATTAGCTACTCATCATGATGAGAGAATTACATGAAAACATGAAGAAAGACATGATTAAAAAGAAGACTTGAAAGTAAAGGTACAAAATGAAATTAGAATGCAGGAAAAACAGTAAATAAAATAGAACTAAGCTCCCAAAAATCTCCTCCTGGCCATCTGAAGCTGTCTGGAATTTATAGAAAAAGTTGCTGGATGGTCACGCCCCTAGGTCACGCCCGTGACCTAGGGCGTGTCGGTCTCGGAACCGTCGTCTTCAAGTCTTCTGAACGTTGGCGCGAAACCGCCAAAAGTTGTTAATTTGCGGGTCACGCCCCTAGGTCACGCCCGTGACCTAGGGCGTGTCTTGACGGTTGTTGAAGAACGGCGGGAAGCAGAAACGGCGGGAATAACTCCGGCCGTTGTTGGAAGGGTCACGCCCATGGTCACGCCCGTGACCGTGGGCGTGCCTTTAGAAAACTCCCAGCGACTGAAACTGCAGCATTGAGTCGGCACGCCGGGCTGTCACGGGGTTAGTCACGCCCGTGCCAAACGTGTCACGCCCGTGACTTGTTGCAAAGTGAAACTGCCGTTGACTGGAAGTCAGGGCAGGGCACTGGATGTCACGCCTGGAGTACACGCCCGTGTAATGATCGCCACGCCCGTGTAATGATGGTCACGCCCGGGACCTTAAGGCGTGTAATTTTAATTGACGTGGCAGAGATACTTCCACGCGCCGGGTTCTTGAAAGGATGTCACGCCCGTGACCATTTTGGTCACGCCCGTGACTTGGCGTGTACATTTGAAATTTTCCTTCTTTTTTCTAGTTTTGTCTCCTGGTCAACCATATAGACTCCAAATTGAAATTTGCAGCCCAGATTGCCCTGAAATAAGAAATTAGAAAAATTCAATAATAAAATTACAAAATATGATTATAAACTAACTAATTATTAAATAAAAAATAATGTAAAAAGTTGGACAAAATTAGAGTTATCAAATACCCCCATACTTACTCGTTTGCTCGTCCCGAGCAAACAACTTCACATGGAGAGTAGAAAACTTTTAACGCTAAAAACGAAAATTGAATATAAGGAGTAGAATGCGAAGTCTTATGCCTATGCTTGTAGTAATTATTGTAGAAGAACCTACTCAGCATACAAATTAGTTTTTTAATTTTCTAAAATGTGTTTCCACTTATTATTTTTACTTCAAAGATGGAAACACGATAAATCTTCGAATCATGTTTAGGGAGAAAGTAGTGTGTTTGCTAAGATAATATTGCACAAATCGAAGATCGGGATACCCTCCAAAGAAATCCATCAATGTCGATGGCCATAGGCTTGCCCTTTCACACTCTCGCCACGGCACTAGGTTAACTTATGAGCACAAATCAGTAGGACTTAAGTAGGTTGGAATGTAGGCTTAGGTTTTTGGTTTGGAAAAACAAGGATAAATGCGATGGGTAGACACACCAAAACCTAAAGAGAGCTTGCACAAAAGAAATAAATTAAAAAACTTCGCCAATCCTTTTGCTTTTTTTTTTTTTTCAATATGTTGAATATTTTTTTTCAACTTCCTCTTTTTTTCTTTTTTTTGTTGTTGTTTTTTTTTTTTTTTCTTTTTTTTTTTTTTTTTTGTTTTTTGGTTTTTTTTTTTTTTTTAGAGGAGAAGTGAAAAATAGAACAACTCTTGTATATTTTGTTCAAAAGCCACCAAAATAAAATGACTCCTAATCACACATAAACTTGTTTTATCTATAATTTCAAGCTCGGTTTTAGGTGTGTAATTAGGATGCTTTTTAGGCTTTGATAAAGTGTTGATGGAGCTATATCAAAAGGAAGGGTAGAGGCTCAAATTGGCTTAGCAAGGGAGAAACGTTAGGTACGGGTGCAAAGGCTCAAACTAGCCAAAAAGAAATGCCTAAATCATTTTCATGCTAATGAGTTTAACCTATGCAAAGTCTTGAGAATAGCTAGAGGGCAAGTTCTAGACATCGAGAAAGAATACCTCTTTCTTGATCCGCGAAATATCTCTCTAGTAAACTTCTACACACTCTCCTAAAATATTTTTAGATTTTGTCGGTTTCCAAGTAGAAGTAAAATAAACTATTTCTACGCATTCAGAAAAAAGAAAAATCTAATTGTATGCTGAATATTTAATTCTACTCAAATTCTACTAACATGTGCACTTAACTAGAAACACAGCATGGCCAACAGTTCTACTACAAAATTCAAAATTCAATTTAAAGCATCAAAAATTTTCTAAACTTATGTAAAAGTTGAATACCTAGAATTACGCATGTGAGTAAATAGAGAAATAAAGATCTCCCTAATTTTGAAAGTAATCCTATATTTTTTTTTTTTTTTTTTTTTTTTTGATTTTTGGATTTTTTTTTTTTTTTTTTTTTGTATTTTTTTTGTATTTTTGTAAAAAAAAAAAAAAAAAAAAAACAAAATTGCACAAAAGAAATAAAATCTTTTTTTTTGTATATTTTGCTTGAGAAATATCCCCCCATACTTAAACAAGACATTGTCCCCAATGAAAAATAGATAAATAAAGAGAAAGGATAGGAGACTTCCCTGAAGCGGGTCATGCAGCACCAAAAAGTACCTGGAAGAGAAAGCTAAAGCAAAACATATTTTTTTATTTATTTTACGAAAAAGAAAAGATACATGATAAAGGACAAGAAAATGATAAAAAGAAAAGATACAAGAGGGCGGTCTACAATCCCAAAGAAAAAGAAAGCCGGCTAATCCTCATCGCTATGCTGCCGCGGCTCCTGATAGTGCGTCCGGAGGTCTGAAAACTCACGCTCAATACGTGCCATGGAGGAGGCTTGATTTGTTGCTAGCGTGGTAAATCGAGTGTCAAAACTCACAAATCGAGCGTCAAAATCGGCCTGCATCGTATCTAAGCGTGTGTGAAGAGACGCAAACTGACGATCCCAATAGCTCTGAGGGCCGGGCTCGGAAGAAGGGTCCTGCGGTGGTGGAGGAATCTGGGGAGAGTGAATAGTGCCGCTGGGACCGGCACCGTAATCAAGGCCAAGATCTCCACCAACGACTGCGGGGGGAATAGCCTCAAACTCTCCATCACGTCGCCGCGCTAGGCCGAGGGCCTGAAGGGTCTGGAACTGGATAACTTGCGGCGTCTGGACGCAGCTGAGGCGTGGAAGAGCATCCCAAATGCCGAGTTGCTTTGCGAGGAAAGTGATGAAGTTCCCGCCGTGCACTGCGCCCAACCTCGCATTTTCGGCCTGGTGCCGAAAGAAAATGGCGAGCAGATAACCAAGGTTGAGGGGGACCCGGTAAAACATACTATATAAATATAATAAGTCTGCCCGAGTCACCACCCCGTGGCTATCGCCGCGACCAGAAATAGTGAAGGTAAGGAGGTTGTGGAGAATACGTAAGGCGGGAGAAATGAGTTGGCTGCCTTTGGATTTCTTTGGGGTGTAGGGGGCGGTGTCACTACTGATTTCCGCCCAAAAGGCGAGAAGGTTGAAATCGGTCGGGAAATCAGTAAGTAAATCGAGATAGGCGGGAGATTGGGAAAAAGCCTCCGAGCAGAAGCCCATGACGACATTGAGCTGGCGGATGGTGAGCTGATGCACCATCCCACCTATGCGAAAGATGATGAAGTCGTCATCGGCCGCCCAGCGGAACTCGAAGGAAGCCAAGAACTCAACGGTGAGTTCAAGAAAGGCATGCTCGGAAATAGAGAAGAGAGAACTCCATCCAGGGGTGGACAGAAATCCCCGTACCAAATCCGCAGCTCCAAATGTGGCGAGGATCGCCCAATCTAAAATGCGGAACACGCCAAGGGGTTTGGCGCGTAGGCGCTCGCTGCGCTCCTGCTGGGTTTGGTTTTGGAAAAGAAGCATGGCTTCCGCTGCTGCGGGATCCGCGGGGTGCTCGGAGGAGGAAGCGGTGGAGCGAGGGTGGTGGCGAGGCATTTTGGTAGAGGGGAGAAGAAGGAAGGAATCGGGTTAGCAAAGGGAGAAGAGAAGGGTGGATGGTGTGGAGGAAGAAGAGGGGGAAAAGCCCTATTTATAGGGGTTTTCGGGTTGGTCACGCCCCCCTGTCACGCCCGTGACAGGGGGCGTGACAAGCACGGGACAAAAAAAGGAGAATCCGAGGCCTCCTGCCTCGGATTCCCTGGTCACGCCCCAGAGCCACGCCCGTGACTCTGGGCGTGTAAGGCGTGATCGGCGCAGGAATCCAATGCACTGGCATTGGATTCCAAGGTCACGCCCATGGTCACGCCCGTGACCATGGGCGTGTCTCATAAAAAAAAAAAACTAAAAGGAATCCGAGGCGTTGACCCGGGGTCACGCCTCGGATTCGACGACACGGCCCAGGGTCACGCCCGTGACCCTGGGGCGTGTATCTGAATACGAGTAAATATATATTTTTTTTTTTAGGAATTTTTTTTCGGACTAGTCACGAACGTGACTAGTGAGTGTCACGGGCGTGACACACACTGTCACGGCCATGACTGGGCAGGAAGTGAAGTTTTCCAGCTTCACTTCGTCGAACGAAGTTTCGGGCTAGACACGCCCGTGACCAATGATGGTCACGCCCGTGATAGGACCGAAAGACGAACGGAACGCTGCGCACGACGAAACCACTCTCGGGTTTCGCTCGACGAACTAAACACGTCTCGGTCACGCCCGTGACTCATAGGTCATGCCCGTGACAGAGGCGTGTCGGAGCAGAAAATTTTTTTCTTTGTTTTTGTTGTTTTTTTTTCTTTTGATTTTTTTTTTGTTTATATATTTTGTTAGATTCAACTAAACGATAATAAAACAAAAGTTACCGACTTGAAGAAACGCGTAGACTTGACGCTCAACTCCTTCGATCGTCACGCCGAAAAAGATGTCCTTCAAACCTGCGAAAATTTAAATAGAATTAAAAAATAAGAAGAAAAGATAAGCATGGGGTGCCTCCCACAAGCGCTTTGTTTATGGTCGTTGAGCTCGACCCAAGCGGGGCACTCGTTTATGGGTTCGGGAGGTTAATTTCCTCCCGGTACTCATTAGTAGTATCACCGGCGAGGAATATCTTCAACCGGTGCCCATTCACTTTAAATTCGCCTTGTTCCGGGTGCGAGATAAGCACTGTCCCATATGGCCATACCTCTTTTACAATAAAAGGGCCGGACCATCGGGACTTGAGTTTGCCCGGAAAAAGTCGGAGGCGCGAATTGTAAAGAAGGACTTGGTCTCCCGGTTTGAAATCTTTAGGGTGCTTAATTTTTTTATCATGATAAAATTTTGTGCGCTCCTTATAAAGTTTATTACTTTCATAGGCTAAGGAGCGCCACTCATCGAGCTCGTTAATTTGGAATTTCCGAAGCTCGGAGGACAAATTTTCATCTAGATTTAAAAATTTAAGTGCCCAAAAGGCGCGGTGCTCAAGCTCAACCGGTAAGTGACATGCTTTCCCATAGACCAATCGGTACGGCGTACAACCGATAGCGGTCTTGTACGCGGTCCGATAAGCCCAAAGAGCATCATCAAGCTTGACCGACCAATCCTTTCTATTAGTAGAAACCGTTTTCTCCAAAATTCGTTTGATTTCACGGTTAACTACTTCTACCTGGCCACTTGTTTGAGGGTGATAGGGGGTGGCTAACCTATGTGTAACGCCGTATTTAGACAAAACTTTGGCGAATTGTGCGTTACAAAAGTGGGTGCCCCTATCACTAACTATTGCCCGCGGTGCTCCAAATCGTGAAAATAGTTTTTTGAGAAATTGGGTCACGACTCGGGCGTCATTAGTGGGAAAGGCTTGCGCTTCCGCCCACCGTGACACATAGTCGACCGCTACCAAAATATATTTATTTCCATGCGATGTTGGTAGCGGTCCAACAAAGTCGATCCCCCATAAATCAAAAACTTCTATTTCTAAAAATGTATTTAACGGCATTTCATCACGGCGGGAAATATTACCTGAGCGTTGGCATTGTTCACAACGACTTACATGGGCGTGAGCATCCTTGAAGATGCTTGGCCAATAGAAGCCCGCTTCAAGTACCTTCCGAGCCGTCCGATTAGCTTTATAGTGCCCACCGGCGGGTCCTTCATGACAATGCTTTAAAATTTGTGCGCCTTCCTCATGAGAAACACACCTCCGCACTACTTGGTCCGCACAAACACGAAAAAGGAAGGGATCCTCCCAAAAATAATTTTTCAAATCAGAAAAGAATTTCTTCTTTTCTTGATAAGAAAAACCATTCGGGAGGAATCTCGCAACAAGATAATTTGCGAGATCGGCGAACCAAGGAGTGGGGAGGGTGATTACCTTATGAATGGCGAGAAGGCGCTCCTCGGGGAAAGTGTCGTCAATGTCCTCCTCCATGAGCTCCCCCGAATTTGGGGTCTCCAACCGCGAAAGATGGTCAGCCGCCAAGTTCTCCGCTCCTCTCTTGTCGCGAATCTCCAAATCAAATTCTTGGAGTAGTAAGATCCACCTAATCAATCGCGGCTTTGCATCTGTTTTTGCTAATAAATATCTCAAAGCCGAGTGATCAGTAAAAACAATAATTTTAGACAAAGTGAGATATGAGCGGAATTTATCAAATGCGAAAATTACGGCTAATAATTCTTTTTCGGTGGTCGTGTAATTTTCCTGTGCGGCGGTTAATGTTTTGCTTGCATAATAGATAGGATGAAAGTTTTTATTTATGCGTTGTCCTAACACCGCACCAACGGCAAAACTACTAGCGTCGCACATTATCTCAAAGGGAAGCTCCCAATTGGGAGCGATCATGATAGGAGCGTTAATCAATTTTTCTTTAATAAGAGAAAAAGCACGCAAACAATTTTCGTCAAAAATGAACGGCGCGTCTTTTTCTAACAAGTGGGTTAGGGGCTTAGTTATTTTAGAAAAATCTTTAATAAACCGGCGATAGAAACCGGCATGCCCCAAAAAACTACGAACGGCCTTAACATTTGAAGGGGGAGGTAGCTTTTCTATAGTTTCAATTTTTGCTTTATCTACCTCTATTCCCTTACTAGAAATTTTATGGCCTAAGACCAAACCCTCCCGTACCATAAAATGGCACTTCTCCCAGTTTAAAACTAGGTTCGTGTCCTCACATCTTTGGAGTACACGGGAAAGGTTTGCCAAACATAAATCAAACGAATCTCCAAAAACGGAGAAATCGTCCATGAACACCTCCATGATATCCTCCACTAATTCGTCAAAGATCGCTAGCATACACCTTTGGAAGGTTGCCGGCGCGTTGCACAAACCAAAAGGCATCCTTCGATAAGCGAAGGTGCCAAACGGACAAGTGAAGGTTGTTTTCTCTTGGTCCTCGGGTGCGATTGGGATTTGAAAATATCCCGAGAGACCATCAAGAAAACAATAAAATGAGTGCCCGGATAGCCGTTCAAGTATTTGGTCAATAAACGGCAAAGGAAAATGATCCTTACGGGTTGCATCATTTAATTTACGGTAATCGATGCACACCCGCCATCCGGTAACGGTTCGAGTGGGAACTAACTCGTTTTTATCATTAGGAACTACCGTTAACCCTCCTTTCTTGGGCACCACTTGGACCGGGCTCACCCAAGAGCTATCCGAAATTGGATAGATGATACCCGCATCTAATAATTTTATGACCTCGGCCTTGACTACCTCCTTCATGTTAGGATTTAGCCGGCGTTGAGGTTGAATAGTTTTGTGAGCGTGTTCTTCTAAAAAAATTTTATGGGTGCAAAAGGAGGGATTAATCCCTCTCAAATCCGTGATCTTCCACGCAATTGCGCGGCGATGAAGTTTTAAAATATGAGATAATTTAATTTTTTCTTCATTGGTCAAGTAGGCCGACACAATAACCGGAAGTTTTGAATCCTCCGCTAAGAATAAATACTCTAAATGATCAGGCAATTGTTTTAGTTCTAACGCGGGAGGTTCATCATAAGAAGTTTTCAAACGATCACTACCAATGTCTAAAAGTTCAAAAATAGGTGCGTGCGTGATCGAGAGATTATCACTATTTTCATGAGCAATTAAATCTAAATGTTCTAAATCGGCATCATGATCAATAGAAGATAAAGATTGTTCAGAAAAAAGAAGAGAGTCTTCTTCAGGAGAAGCCT
This sequence comes from Platanthera guangdongensis, assembly GCA_039583875.1. NCBI lineage: Eukaryota > Viridiplantae > Streptophyta > Magnoliopsida > Asparagales > Orchidaceae > Platanthera > Platanthera guangdongensis. Next base: position 9,629,915 of record CM077159.1, on the reverse strand, counting down.
CCAAATAATAACATGAGTCGTCATTTGAGAGCGAGTTTTTCATAGACGTATCAATAGTAAAGGTAACTTCTTCATCTCCGACTCTAAGGAGAAGTTTCCCATTACTAACGTCTATAATTGCGCGCGAGGTGGCAAGGAAAGGGCGACCGAGAATGAGTGGGACCTCGGTGTCCTCTTCGATGTCAAAGATGACGAAATCTACCGGAAAGATAAATTTGTCAACTTTGACAAGCACATCCTCTATGATCCCCATAGGGAGCTTGACAGACCGATCAGCCAATTGAATGCACATTCGTGTGGGTTTAGGTTCTCCTAATCCCAACTTCTTAACTAAAGAATAAGGCATTAAATTGATTGAGGCGCCTAGATCGGCTAACGCACGTTTTACTAATAAATCACCAAACAAACAGGGAATGGAGAAACTACCCGGATCGGGTAATTTCTTAGGTAATTTATTAAGTAAAACTGCCGAACACTCCGCATTTAATTGAACCGTGGAGATATCCTCAAGTTTCTTTTTATTGGATAAAAGATCCTTGAGGTACTTGGCGTATTTCGGCATTTGTGCGATTATTTCACAAAACGGTAGATTAATTTGGATTTGTTTAAACATGTCCAAAAATTTACCGTGATGTTCATCCACCCGATTTTTTTGCATTCTAGATGGATAGGGAAGAGGTGGTTGATAAGCTTTTGGTTTATTAAGAGTAGAAGGCTTAGACGGAGGAGAAGATGGAGAAATTATTACCTCCGTATCAACCGGAATTGGAGAAGTATCAACCGGATTTGGAGAAGTGGTTACCTCCTTCCCGCTCCGTAGGGTGATGGCTTTTGCATGCTCCTTGGGGTTGGGCTCCGTATTGCCCGGTAGCGCTCCTTGTTGACGATCGGAGAGCATTTTAGCGATTTGCCCGATTTGCGTCTCCAAACTTCGAAGAGATCCGGTGAGATTCCGGATGTTGGCGTCATTTGTAGTTGTATATTTAGTGAACAATTCCTCGAGATTGGGAGCTTTGGGAGCTTGTGGTGGAAAATAGCCGGGTGGAATCGTGTTCGGTGGGCGCGCCGCGTTCCCCGGATTACTCCAAGAGAAGTTGGGGTGATTCCTTATACCCGGGTGATAGGTATTGCCAAAATTGTTACCCGGATTATAAGGTGGCCGATTCGGATTACCCATGTAATCCACATGCTCGGCAATAGTAGAAGGCTCCCAATATTGGGGCTCACAGGTAGATTTGGACGAGGAAGCAGACATCTCGTTCATCTGTTTTTGCAGTTGCTCAACCTGGAGAGACAAACTTGAAACCGTATCGATTTCATACATCCCGGCCGGTTTAGGTGGTTTAGACCGAGGTGTACTCCATTGATAGGTATTCAAAGCCATACCTTCTATAAGCTCTTGTGCGGCCGCCAGTGTTTTGTTATTAAGCGTTCCACCGGCGGCGGCATCAATATGTTGCCTAGTTTGAGAATTTAGGCCGTTATAGAAGGTTTGGATTTGTAACCAATCCGGAATTGCATGATGAGGACATCGACGAAGCAATTCCTTGAAACGCTCCCAAGTATCATATAACGTTTCTGAATTAATTTGGGAGAAATAAGTGATATCATTGCGCAATTTAGCCGTTTTAGCCGGCGGAAAGTATTTCGTAAGAAATTTTTCCGTCATTTGAGCCCATGTTGTGATGGATCCTCTTGGTAGAGAACCCAACCACTGCTTGGCTTTAGTGCGCAATGTAAATGGAAATAACCTTAGCCGGATGGCATCATCGGATACACCATTAATTTTAAAAGTATCGCATATTTCTAAGAAATTTGAAATATGCGCGTTTGGATCTTCATCTTGAAGCCCATCAAATTGTACATATTGTTGTACCATTTGGATGATGCTTGGCTTCAACTCAAAATTATTGGGGGCAATAGCGGGGCGAACAATACTAGATTGAGTCTCGTCCTAGTTTGGACGGGCATAATAGGACATAGTCCTTTGTTCAACCGCATTTGGCTCACCCATATTGGAAGAAGCAGAAGATGGAGATCTAGGAGAATGAGAAGAAGAACTAAATGAAGAAGGAGAAGAAGAAGGCGGTGACGGAGAGAGGATTAATGAAGGATTAGGAGTGTCTCCTAAGGAGTCCGTATCTTGAAAATTCGGAACTTGAAATCGTAAGCGATGCCGAAGGGTTCGCTCGATTTCCGGATCCAAATCAAAAAGAGGCGACGGATTCCCTCGGGTCATACACCAAAATAAAACAAAATAAAATTTTTTTTGTGATTTTGATATTTCTAAAACAAAAAGAAAATGATAAAATTAATAGAGCCTTGCTTTCAAAATATCAACAAAAAAATGTCCCCGGCAACGGCGCCAAAAACTTGATGTTGATTTTATAAGTTTTGAAAAATGATCCAAACTAAACTCTCAACTAGGCAAGTGCACCTATCGAAATTTAGTATATGGAATATCGTATTTAAACTCGGGGACCGTTGAGTATTTGTACTCACAAGGACGAACTATTATTTTATCGATCGGAAAATTGGTTTTGCGAAAAACGAAAACGAACGTTAAAAGAAGAGGAGAAATTCGATGATTAAAAGGCTAGCACTTGATCTAGAATCCCTTTGGGCTAGAATAAAATCCACGAAATTAAAGAGCACAAGCATCTAAATTATTAACTTTGACCGCGGAGGTTCCAAAGCTACGAAGCGCCTCTCTCGAGAATACGCACTCGACTAACCTTAGGTAGATCGATTAAGACCTCTCGGCCAGTCGAAAGACCTAAGCTTGCTTTAGGCGGTGAACCTCACTAATGGAGTTGACTCCAAGGCGGAAGAATTTTGCGTTCCTCTCTCGAGGGGTGCAAGAAATTCTCTTTATCCTTGAGTGATCTACTCGTATCCACAACCTCTCGGTAAATCTAGGATACGAATCTAAGCTCGAATAAACATAATTTGCAACTTATGAATTCGAAGAAAAATTAAATCAAAGATAAATCAAAGTTTAGAAAATAGAATGCTTGCTAATTTGAGACAAAAATAAGAATTTTATTCCATTCCAAAGTTCATCATGATCAAGTGCTAATTGGGAAATTAGCTACTCATCATGATGAGAGAATTACATGAAAACATGAAGAAAGACATGATTAAAAAGAAGACTTGAAAGTAAAGGTACAAAATGAAATTAGAATGCAGGAAAAACAGTAAATAAAATAGAACTAAGCTCCCAAAAATCTCCTCCTGGCCATCTGAAGCTGTCTGGAATTTATAGAAAAAGTTGCTGGATGGTCACGCCCCTAGGTCACGCCCGTGACCTAGGGCGTGTCGGTCTCGGAACCGTCGTCTTCAAGTCTTCTGAACGTTGGCGCGAAACCGCCAAAAGTTGTTAATTTGCGGGTCACGCCCCTAGGTCACGCCCGTGACCTAGGGCGTGTCTTGACGGTTGTTGAAGAACGGCGGGTAGCAGAAACGGCGGGAATAACTCCGGCCGTTGTTGGAAGGGTCACGCCCATGGTCACGCCCGTGACCGTGGGCGTGCCTTTAGAAAACTCCCAGCGACTGAAACTGCAGCATTGAGTCGGCACGCCGGGCTGTCACGGGGTTAGTCACGCCCGTGCCAAACGTGTCACGCCCGTGACTTGTTGCAAAGTGAAACTGCCGTTGACTGGAAGTCAGGGCAGGGCACTGGATGTCACGCCTGGAGTACACGCCCGTGTAATGATCGCCACGCCCGTGTAATGATGGTCACGCCCGGACCTTAAGGCGTGTAATTTTAATTGACGTGGCAGAGATACTTCCACGCGCCGGGTTCTTGAAAGGATGTCACGCCCGTGACCATTTTGGTCACGCCCGTGACTTGGCGTGTACATTTGAAATTTTCCTTCTTTTTTCTAGTTTTGTCTCCTGGTCAACCATATAGACTCCAAATTGAAATTTGCAGCCCAGATTGCCCTGAAATAAGAAATTAGAAAAATTCAATAATAAAATTACAAAATATGATTATAAACTAACTAATTATTAAATAAAAAATAATGTAAAAAGTTGGACAAAATTAGAGTTATCAGGCGCACGCTCGCGGGCAACCCTCTTCGCAGAAGGAGGAGGGGAGATCGCAGTCGAGGAAGAAGGGCCCTTGCTGTAGGATCTTGTGGCGCCCTTAGAGGGGGGGGGGGTGAATAAGGGCTCTTTAAAATTTTTCCAACTTTTTATAAAATATAAGACTAGCTACTACGAATGAGACAAATCAATGAAATGAAAAACAAGATTATACTTCTCCAAAATGAAAATGTAAAATGATTTCAATAAAGCTTGAAATCAAGGCTTACAACGATAATAGTTTTTAGTTTTTTTTTTTCACCGATCCTTCTCCCAAGAACCGGTAGGCTATAGTCAATATCTCCCTAGATATGCCTACTAGCCTCCCCCTAGATCAAACCTATGATTTAGACACTGCACAACTCGCTGCGATTTACTCCTAAGCCTCACACGGACCTAGACACCACACACAGGGTGGTGATTTGCCCCTAAGCCACACACGGACTTAGACACCACACACAAGGTGATGATTTTCCCTACCCAATTACAAAGATAAAGAATGAAAATGAAAGTACAATAGTAAAACTTAAAAACTCCCTCAAAATCACGAGCTCTGAAGATGATGGTGGACCAACGAGAAGATCTCCAATCTTGAACACACGGTCGTATCTCCTTCGCTCTTGAGATTTCAACGGACCTAGGGAGTTCGTCTGGAAACGGAGATGAAGGCTCTGAAAATTCTCTGGGAAAACAAATCTCTGTGTAGTGTAACTCTTCCCTGAAATTTTTGGCCGTATATATCATTTCACGCTATCGCCGGCAGTAGCGGTAACGCCCCGCGATAGGAATAGCTCTCCGTTGCTTGACACGTGGCACACGTCGCGCTGATTTTCAGATCTGAGCGGAGAACGTGACGATCGTGGGATATCACGCGGCGACATCGGTATCGCCCGACGATATCACTGATCGTGACTGACTTCGTGCGCGGCAATGTGCGGATTAAGGCTGACGTCAGCAGGAACTGATTAGGCTATCGCCCGCGGTAGCGTTATCGCCGGTGATAGCGCGTTTTTCCTTTTCATCAATGCCATGCTCAGCCTTTATTTTGTACATAAAAATGCTGTTATCCCTGCACATTTAAAATACATACCAAGATCAAATACATCCGGGATTTGTTATTCTCAAACTAAGAAGCGCGGAACGCATGCTCCAACACTTGCCACCCTTTCGGCCCTTGCTGGTTGTCTCCTTCAGCGGGCTCTACGGTGACGCGTCGGGAGGAGTCTCCGACGAGCTGATGTACTTGGGGCTGGGCTGATGTTGTTGTTGTTGTTTTCCCCGCGGAGCCAGCAGGGCCCTCCGCATCTTTTTCATCTGACGGGGGCCGGATGGCGGGTTCGACCCCGCGTCCTCAGATCGCCCCTTGCCGGAAGAGGGCTGCGAGAGGGCCACCTCATCTCGGCAGGCCGCTGCCGCCGCCCTCTCGCGAGCAAGAGCGTCAGTATCGAGTCCCGGGTCTGCGAACGGCGGGTTCACGGGGATTATTCGCTCCCCTGCAGGAAAACACTTGGAAAGGTTAGGAATTCAGATATGACGATGTGCCGAGTTCGGCGAGTAGGCGAGCTTGGCAAGATGAGGAGAATATACCTTCGCCGGGAAGAACCGGGGGGAGCGCGTCGAGACCCCTCCGCAGGAAGGCGACCTCGAAATCTTTGTGGAGGAAGAATTTGTGGAGCTCGGCGTCGTTGCCGGACACGGCCGGCGGGCGGTACACCTCCTCGCCTTTTTGTTGCGGCGAGTAGGGGATGTTGCCGAGATCGCCCTTGACGAAGGCGATCTTGGTCATCCAGGTATGGTGCTTGTTCGCAATCTCGCGAACTTTGATCAAGGAGCCGCCGAAGTAGGCGACCCCGTCCGTCGTTGCCTTATAGGAGAAGAGCTTCCTAAACACCGTCAGGTTGAACTCGATCCTCTCCCGCCGGAGGTAGCTCGCGAATGCCACCATCATTGCGATGGCGTTGGAGTTCAGCTGCGCGGGGACGACCCCGTAGTACTTCAGGATCTGCCGGATCTCCGGCCACAAGGGAAGTCGCAGCCCCACCTCGAAGTGCGAGATGGGGAAGGCGAGCTCGTTCTCGTAGAACGTGTTGATGGCCTCGCCCGGCCCCGACCTGCGTGCCTCAAAGCCCGGCGGCACATACGCGGCCTTGAATTCCGCGAGCTCCTCCTTGATGGTGTGGCGGTCGAAGAAGCAATAGTCTGCGAAGTGTTGCGCGCATTTGGAGCGGCCGTCGGCATTCGGGTTGGTCTTGCCCATGATCGCCGAGGAAAAGCACGACGCGAGCAGGGAAGGGAGAAAGCAAAGAAAGGAAAGCAAAGCAATAAAGGCAGTACGGGGGTAGGTGAGGGGGGTGGGGGGTGGGGGGCTATTTATAGGAAAAGAAATCTGAGGCAGGCTGTCACATCGGCGCAGCTCGCTGCCCCAGCTCGCCACCCCAGCTCACCGACTTCCGACGCGTCCCAACCAAGGCTAAGTCAAACATTGCAGTTTTTATTTGAGTAACATAATTAAGAATGTTCTAAAAATTATTCATCACAGAAGTAAAAAGTTCAGAATTGAAAGCGGGGCGCGCGAGCAGGGAGGCCACCGGGATGCAAGAGCCGGTCGGCTCGGCAGAGGAGCCCGTAGACTTACCTACCCCGGCCTCGCGACCCCCGCCCCCCAGGCTGCCGCGCGCGGAGTAGCTCGCGGATCCTTCCAGAACTCCTTTGCGCAACCAAGAGACCGTCGTCTATCTCGTCCAGGAGTCGAGAGGGGGACATCAACTCGCCAGCTTGGACGAGGCGCACCTCCTTAGCAAGACGCGCGTAGTCGCCCTGCAGCGTCTCGTTGACCCCCTGCACCTCGTGCAGTCCGCACACCAGCTTCTTGAGGAGCTTGACATCCCTCCTCGTCAACTCGGCTTGATCCACCTCCGGACCCAGGTAAGAGTCCAGCGAGCTCGGAGACGAGAGGGGAGAGTGGTGGGCTGCCCGCGAGGACTCCTCAGCAGCCGATTGACTGGGAAGAGCTGTAAAGGCAGATATCAGCAGAGCAAAAACTTATGAAGCACAGGGTTGAGCGAGGCTGACCTGAAGAGCTCGGCGGTTCAAAGGAGATGCGGGGAGGGATTAACCTCAGGTCCTTCCCGCGACCTGGGCCGCGAGCCCCCGGCGAGATGAGCTCGAAGCCCGGGGTGGGAATGGACCCCAGACCTTCCCCGGCGGCCGCGTCAATTTGCTGAGGAGGGGAGCCCGATGGTGAAGTTGGCCTCTGCGAGCTCACAGGCATGATCCCGAAGAGGGGCGGCAGATCCCGAGGATGGCTGTCCGATGCCGAGAATCGCGAAGTGGCGAGCGTGACCTCGCCTCGAGGCGTGGGGACCCGCAGCGCGGTGCCCTCGCCATCTGGTTGGCCGTCCTGATCGTCGCCGACTACGACGACCTCCCTATCCTTATCCAGAATAGTTCGGGTAGAAGAGTCGGTCTCGCGAGCCAGGGTGGCCCTCAGGTCGTGGAAAATGGGCTCGGCCGCCTCGGGGAATGGCTTCGTCCTCTTGGAGCTCTGCTCGGCAGAATCAGTTTGGGGCGCTTTCGCGGGGACCGCCGTCAGCGCGGCAACGCGAGCCGCGGAAGCCAGGCGAGCTCGGTCTATGCGCTCTTGGATCTCCTTAGGGAGGGGCATCTTGGCAAGGCGACAGGAGGAATGTCAAGAGCCAGGCAGCAGAGCAGGTGCATATATATAGCCGCAGGTGGGCCCCACCAGAAGATTCCCTCCAACTCGCCGGCCAGAGCTCGCCGCACACTTCGGGTTGGATGTTTCTTTCCGAGCTTTTTGACAAGCTCGAAAAGAGCGGGGATTGTGTACAACCCCGTGTCCGGCGAGCAGGATCACCAGGGGGCGAGCAGATCAGGTTAGGAGCAGCAGGCGAGCTCGGCAGCGACAGGGGCGAGGCTGAGCTCGGCAAACGTCGGCCAGAGATCGTCGATCGGCGACCCCGAGCTCGGCATTCGCCGAGCGGGCTGCAACTCGCGCCCTCGCAGTGGAGCTCGGCAGCGGTGGGCGAGCAGAGCACGCTGGGGAGACCAGAGCTCCCAGCTCGCCTGGGGGTCAGAGGTACTTTTTACTGTTTTACCCCTGCTGGTCTGCCCATAGCCCTTCAAAACAGCGGAGTTTGGATGTTGGCAGACCCAGCCGGTGGTTTTCTGGTAATTTCAGGTCATTTATTTTGGTTATTGGCAGTCCAGATTTCAAAAGCTATAAATAGGACCCAAGGGGTACCCCAGAGAGCAGGTTTTTTCCCTGTGCTCTTCTCCCCAAAATCTTCAAGTACTTTCTGAGGGTACCTTAGCTCGGCTTCAAGCTAAGGAGGGGAAGCGCTCTGAGATCTTCCGGGTTTGTGGTGGGACCTCCCTGCCGAGCCCTTGGGTCTGTTTCTCCTTGCTTTGTCGTTTTTCTTGCAGGAGCGAAGTAGGCGCGAGACCACCCCCTTCCCCAAGGGCGAGCTCCACAAGAAGCCGGGTTCCGGTTTCAACAGTCCTTCTTCATGCCCGGCCAGTATAGAGTCTTCTTCAAATCTGTCGTCATCTTAGTGACACCAGAATGTATAGAATATCTGCTATGATGAGCCTCGGCCATGATGTCCTCCCGGATCTGGCCTCCATCCGGTATGTAAGTCCGACCTCTGAAAATTATCAGATCATCTCGTATCGTGTAGTCTCCAGCTGAGCCTGCCTCCAAGGCCCGGAAAATCGGCTCTAGTTTGGCATCCTGCCTCTGCCAATCTCTGACTCTGTCAAGTATATCATAGGCGGTGCTCGTAGCGGCCAGGTACTCCTTGTACCGCTCCGGGTCATCAGATGATACCAGAGTGATATGCATCTCTTCAAAACTCCGTAGTAGCTCCATGGACATAAGATGGGGCCCTGCTCCAGAAGTGGAAGCTCTCCGGCTCAGTGCATCGGCCACCACGTTTGCCTTACCTGGATGGTAATGCATCTCATACTGATAGTCCGCTAGAAACTCCACCCATCTGCGTTGCCGGATATTCAGTTCCTTCTGCGTATCCACATATTTCAGATTTTTATGATCTGAAAATATATCGCAGTGGACACCATAGAGGTAGTGCCGCCAGACCTTCAATGCAAATATAACCGCTCCCATCTTCAAATCGTGGACTGGTAGTTCTTCTCATGTTTCTTTAGCTGGCGGGAGGCATAAGCGATCACGTGTCCCTTTTGTATCAAAACTGCTCCCATGCCCTGGTAGGAGGCATCTACATAAACCTGAAATCCTTCTCTCCCCAAGGGGAGGGCAAGTATCGGAGCCGAAGTGAGACGACTTTTCAGCTCTTGGAATGCCGACTCGCACTGTGGTGTCCAAACAAACGGTACATCGTTCCTTGTCAGAGAGGTAAGTGGGAGGGCAAGTCTAGAAAAACCCTCTACGAACTTCAGGTAGTAGCCGGCAAGTCCTAGGAAGCTCCATACGTCCGCAGCTGTCTTCAACTGTGGCCAATCTCGGACTGCCTGAATCTTGGCCGGATTTACTGTCAACCCTGCTCCACTAATAACGTGTCCAAGGAAGGCCACCTCCTTCAGCCAGAACTGGCATTTGCTGAATTTGGCATATAACTGATGTTCCCGTAGCTTCTCCAAGGTCAGCGTCAGATGCCTCGCGTGCTCCTCCTCGGTCCGTGAGTAAATGAGGATGTCATCGATGAAAATAATGACAACACATCTAGATATGTCTCGAAGACCCGGTTTATGAGAGTCATGAATGCCGACGGCGCATTCGTGAGCCCGAAGGGCATCACGGTAAAGTCGTAGAGTCCATACCTGCTGCTAAAAGCAGTCTTCTGTATATCCTCCTCTCGTATCCTCAACTGATAATAGCCCGATCGCAAGTCCAACTTCGAGAAGAAGTGGGCTCCCTCCAACTGGTCGAACAGCTTGTCTATCCTTGGTAGAGGATAGGTATTTCTGACTGTTAGCCGGTTCAATGCCCGGTAATCGATACACAACCTGAGTGTTTCGTCTTTCTTCTTGACAAACAGCACTGGGGCTCCCCATGGCGAAGAACTCGGTCGGACAAACCCGGCCTCCACCAACTCCTGCAGCTGACTCCGGAACTCTGTCAGCTCCCTTGGGGCCATGCGGTAGGGAGCTCTGGATACCGGCTTGGCCCCTGACATAAGCAATATATGGAAATCCTGCTCTGTGTGTGGGGGTAGCCCTGGTAGTTTCTCCGAGAAGACGTCCGCAAAATCTCGCACCACGGGAACGTCGGATACAGATCCCTTGACCTCCGCCATCTCGAAGAGAATCTGATAAATCTCGTCGCCCTGCATGTGGGCCTTGACGGCCTGAATAAATGAAAAAAATATATGGGAGGCGAGTCTAATACCTTCCATCACGACGAACGAGCCTCCATATCTCAGGGTAATCTTCTTGGCCAAGCAGTCAATCTGGGCATGGTTCCAATGGAGCCATGTCATACCCAGAATCAGATCAAAATCAGGCAGCAACAGAATTGTCGATGGAGCTTCGAAGGGTTTTCCGCCTATCCATGCCTCCAGATTGCAATGGGATGATGCGAACAGCTTTGACCCGTCGGGTAGCCGTATCCGTAATGTCTTGCCTGTAATCCTCTCCACGCCTCCCAACCCTTGTATAAAGGTCTCCGACACAAACGAGTGTGAAGCACCCGTGTCGAAGAGAGTGTGTGCGGGCTTGCCGCAAATGAAGACGATGCCTGAGATTGTAAATTTATTTAGAGTTTTGTTTCTGGTTTCCCTGCCTAGTTTTAATAATTCAAGTTCATGAAACTACTTTTCTAGGAAGGAAAGAATTTAAGTAAAAAAGAAAACTTTTGGTCGTACCTGTAATAACTTACTCCGGGTTCCTGGGTTGAGCCAGGTCCAGTGCATAAATCTGCTGTCCTTCCTGCCTACGATCTCTACCCTGATATCCGCATCCTTGGCCACGTCCTCGACCTCCATAATGCTGAGCCGGTGGGGCAGTCTGCGGTGCTGGTGGAGGCATCCCTCTCACGGGACAGTTTCTCTTGATGTGCCCCACCTGATGATAGTGGTAGCATTCCGGCGGAGTGTAAGCCCCACCTCTAGGTCTGTGCACATCTCTCATCTGAATAGGCTGAGGGGCCAGCGTCACCTGCTCCCTTGGCTCCTGCCTCACGTCCTGTCGAGGCTGATCCTCCACCTTTTGTACCTCTAGCGCACGACCTTGCCGCTGATCGTTCCGAGCTCCCCGGCTCTGATCCTCGGTTGGCCGTTTCCGGCCTCTGGTGGTGAGCCAATCTGCCTCTAACCTTTTTGCCATCTCCAGAATATGAGTGATAGGTCCGTCCGAAATGAAAAGAAGGGCATCCCTCATGTCTACCCGTAAGCCTTTGTAGAACCTCTTGGTGTACGCTGCCTCATCTAGCTGGAAAGAGTTTGTAAAATGGGCCAGATGGTTGAAGTCTCGATGGTACTCCACCACCGTCCTGGAACCTTTCTTCAACTGCAAGAAGCGGTCCTCCAGCTTGTCTCGGGCCGACTGCGGAACAAAGTGCTCCAACAGCGTGGGCCTGAACTCCTCCCACGTCATATCGACAGCCTCCCTATTAGCAAAGGTAGTCTCCAGAACTATCTTCCACCACCGCTTGGCATGGGACTCCAAGCAGGAAACAACCAGTGGCACCCTCTCCTCCCAAGGGCTCCGTATCCCTGTCAGCATCTCCTCCATGATGTATAGCCATTCCTCTGTCCGAACTACCCCCACTATCCCCAAGTAGGACGGGGGAGAGAGTCCTCAAAAGATGTTGAGCCAGTTGGCTCCCGGAATAGGCTGCGGAGCTGGGGCCTGTTGGTTCCTGAAGGCTTCCAGGATCGCCGTCAGAGTCTGTCCCATGTGAACTGTAGGAATTGAGTGGGAACCGGCGGTGGTGGTGCAACTTTCGGAATCTGTGTAGGCAGTACTGGAGGCTGCGTCACAAAAATTTATCGTCAGAAATTTTTCAACCTTAACTAAAATGGACAATTATATATGTGATACCCACATGGGCACACCACTGCTTCCGCTGCTTAGTTTGTCCCCAAACTAAACTCGCGCGGGGGTGAACCAAGGGTTGTGGACGACTACCTGATCGATCGAGGTTAGCCTCTGATACCACTTGTAAGACCCCCCTTTTTTCTCTTTTTAAAACCCCGGGGTCTTAGGCCCAGAACCGCCGCCTTGCGGTGACACCTTCGCACTCGGGAAGGTCGTCACTACAAGACGCCGATCTTGCCGGCCAAATCGATCGCAACTGAAGCAAAAGTAGCAGTGCAAGAGAAGATAAGTCCATAGCATATCATACATATATAAAATATCCACGAAGGGAGTGTCCACAGAAAAGCAAAGTGTACAGAAATAAAAGGGCTGAAGCCCGGTACATCAATATCCTCACTACAGATCTCTCATGCGGAAGCAAAACAAAACAACTACTAGAAGTCGGAACTCACGGTCCCAGCTGGCTGTACTCCTGAGCTAGACTGCCCTATCTCTAATTCCACCGGTCTCCTGGGCTGCTCCTCCATACTCGGCTCCACGATCCCCTAATATGATGTGGTTCGAAAACCATTAGTCTAAAAGACTAAGCCCTATCATCCCCCACACCTTCCCCCATGATCCTTGGCACCGAGCGGGGAGGAAGAAAGGAAAGGACGTGAAAGAGAAGAGAAATCGAAAACAGGTGACAGTGGGACCTAGCTAGCAATTTATAATCAGGTTATAATAAGTAAAGTAAGAAAGGAATTTAACCTTCACTTATGTGAGTACACATAAGCCAAGGGATCTTCTACAAGGCTCCCATCGTATAAAAATATCACATACCACTTTATACTTTGGGGTGTCGGTTATCACAAGCAATATATATATATATATATATATATATATATATATATATATATATATATATATATATATATATATATATATATATATATTGAAATAACCTTAATTTATAAACTTGCTCACACAAGCTTATAGACCAAGGGGTCGTTTTGCAGGGCCTAATGTATAAGCGTCCCATACCACTTATACTTTAGGTGTCAGGGTTAAATGAATCGTTGATGCTATGACATGCAAGTGGGTATGATGGACATGCAAGTGCAACACACACACCCGACTCTGTGCACACAGACCTTTAGTTCCCCCTTTCGGAGACGTTACCTCCCAGGATACCTCCGTAGTGGCAGATAGAAGCGGTGGGTTGGGCCTCGCCCACCTCAAAACCAGTAAAAGCACTACCGATCTGACCTATCGTATGCCTCAACGCTTGGTGCACTAAGTGGACTACAACGTACTCTTACCGACAGGACCGCCAGACTTAAGTTTGGCGAAGTGTAAAACCACACTTGCCGAGTCATCGTATAGACGTCGGTGCATCGACTAACCCATACCGAAGACCCACCACCTTAACTTTCTTTCCTTTCATGCACATGCAAATTTATCGTATCAGAACCGAGCCAAAGCTCCCCGGACCATCCCGTCCGTCACAAGTATCAACCGAGCCAAAGCTCGCCGGACCAAAACGTCCGTCTCTTATTCCAAACCTCATCCCTTTGAACACCGTGGGATGGCGCCCCTTTGAACACCTCGGGACGACTTAACCATTTCCAATACTTGTCCAACTAGTGAGTGTAGTGTGAAACCCTATTTACTAAATTACTCTTTCGATTTGTTCTTTAAGGTTTACGTTAACCCAGGACTGCCCCCGGTATTCCCTGCGAAGAGCTCTCAAGGGGCACTAGGAACTGTGTTGGGATTACACCCAGTGTTCCCTTTCGCAAGGTACTTATTATTATTGGTTGATTTCCCTTACCCCTTACCTTCTCATATTGCGATAGGCTAATCCTAAGGTAATTTAGACCTTTCACTCTCGCGGGAACGACGATCTTTCGTCGAACTCGCTTACCTTCTAACACACATCCACTCGTGAAAGGGGAAACTAGATCTGATATACTCTAAAGGGGGGGTGAATAGAGTATATGGTGCTTTTTGAAAACTCAAAGAAAACTTTTTGCAAAGCCTTACAACAATTGTTGTAATGAGTGTAAGCAGGGAAGCAGAAATAAAACTAAGCTATGCAGAAATTAAGCACAAGAAAATCTAGGCCAGAAACAAAAAGAAAACATGCACAACCAGATGACACAAGGAAATATAGTGGTTCCCCAACTTGGGTACATCCACTCTTCTACCACCCTAGGTAGGAATCCACTGCAGGATGAGTTGATCAGGTGTCCTGGGCATCAATGAGCTTTTGATAAGGTGCTCAAAAACCAAAACAGATTTTTTGATCAGGTGTCTTGCCACCAATGAGCTTTTGACAAGGTGCTCAAAAACCAGATTCAAACTTTTGAAGGGAGTTTGAAAAACCCTTTACAGAATGGGGGTGAGAGAGAGATGACAGTCTTCTCTTTCTCAAGCAACTGAGAAGACTATGTGGATTCAATGATGTTGTCAAAGCTCCCCCTGAGTCCTTGAAGTCTTCAGGAAGATGAGCTATGCTGAGGGTGATAGGCCTTCAAAAATAGATCTCCAGCAGATGATGATTTCAGCAAGCTGAAATGTTGAGTGTCTGGAGTCTTGAGATGATGTTGGCCTTGAACACTTGAGAGCTGAAGAGATCTGAAGATTTGTTTGAAAGCTTGATCTCTTTGAGAAGTGTTCTTCAGAATTCTTGTTGACAGAAGATTGAGAGAGTCTCTGTGTATAGAGAGGTGTCCTCTACTTGTCTTTTTCTTATATTTCTCTTGTTCTTGTCTGTCTTCTTTTTATTCAAAAAACATTCTGTCCTTTATTCTCTGAATCTCAATAGGAAAATTGCTCTGTCAAAGATAGCCGTTGGTCTGAATTAATTACAGCCTTAATTGTATAATATGTTCTGAAGGAAAGTCCACTGATTTGTTCCTTAGAAAATCCCTTGAAACTTGCTCCAGAAGTAAATGAAAACGGCTGGCAGATCTTCTGTCTTAAATGCAGAATAACTTCTATCTGATTTGAATTAGAATTCTGAAGGTCAACTGAAATCGTCGAACTGAGCTCTGCTATCGTCGAGCTGAGCTCAGCGAAAATGAAAGATGTAAGCAGCAGAAAATCGTCGATCTGAGCTCAAAGATCGTCGAACTGAGCTCAGAGAAAAGGATCCAGTTCAGAGTCAAAATCGTCGACCTGAGCTCAGCGATCGTCGAATGGAGCTCGACGATATTGAGAAGTTGAGCTCAGTGATCGTCGACCAGAGCTCGACGATATTTTGAGGCTTGAGCTCAGCGATCGTCGAATGGAGCTCGACGATCTGCCAAGGTTGAGCTAGACGATCGTCGACCGGAGTTCGACGAAACGTCGTGCTGAGCTCGACAATTTGGACTTAGTCTCCAGAAAAACTTGGGTCTTCAGGGCAGCTTCCAAACCTAGACTCCTGATCCCTTAGACTCAATTCTAATTGACCTATAATCTATACAGAAGGTCAAAACATAGAATCCTAGAGACATAGTGATCCTGACCCAAATTAGTAATAGGGTGTTCCAACAATCTCCCCCTATTTGGGTTAGGAAAACTATTTACAGATTTTGAAAAACAAACAACAGAGTACAGTCACAGAAACATAAAAAAAAAAAACAACACAGCTAAACATCACAGAACCATCTCAGAGATATATAAACATGATATCCAGAAGGCAGTCACAGAAGCCAAGAATTATCACCTTACAGAGTTATTCCTTTTCTTTGCCTTTAACCATTTTAATTTCCCTGTTAGGATTTAATGCTTGTTGTTTTGATCTGGTATCATCAGCTGCACCCAAATAGATTTGCTTTGAAGCCCTGGGAACCACTGCAGCTGGATGCAACTCCATGTATCTGTCTGCATCAAAAAACTTACTGGAAGCATATCTTTCTAACTCTTTTTGCCTTTGCTCTGACATAGTAGATATGTTGGAAGTGTCTAGCCCTTGTTCTTTTGCTTTCTTTATCTGATCCAAAGCAGCCAGTTCTTTCATCCTTGCAGTCCAAGCCATAGGATTTTTCTCAGGATCCTCAAATGGAACAGGTGGCTCATACCTGTTGGAAGTAGTTTCTTGAGGGGTCCTGACAGTCACATTTTCTCTAAGCTTATAAGGGAATGGACCTGAAGATGTATCAGAAGAGACATGTCCACCCCTGGAATAAGGATGCTGCCTGGAGTGTCCTTTGGAGTAAACCTGAGTTTCTCTTTGGTTTCCCCTATATCCTCCCCTTCTAGAGTAGGACCCCCTAGATTGGCTTTCCCTTTGATATGTTCTTGCATGAGGCTGGTAGGGAGCCTGGCTTCTAGCAGGGCCTGATCTTGCAGAGCTGCCACCTGCACCTACATCAGGTGGAGGTGGTGGAGGAGGATGAGGGTGCTTGGACTGAGAAGAATCTTTATCAAACTTCCTCTTCTTCTTCATTGCCTTTAACTGGTTCCTGGAGAATTGCATCCAATGCTCAGAGATTGGGCAATTGTGCAGAATATAATATGGAACATCATTATCATCTCTGACTTTGGCAGGAGGAACTCTCTTCAAGGCCTTACTTCTTGCCTTTCTTTTCCTTGCAATTGTGGCAGATGAGTCATCAGAAGCAGTATTATAATCCTCAGATTCAGAACTTTGTGCATCATATAAAGCATCAAGCTTTTTCATCAAATCCTCTTTCAGTTTCACAACAGCTGATGGGGCAACAGAAATAGAAGCAGGAGGAGCAACAGGAGCAGCAGCAGATGTGACTATAGGTACTGGAGCAGCAGAGGTTACAACAGATATTGCTTCAGGAATTTTGGCAGCAGCAGGTTCAGAGACAACAATAACAACCTCTACAGCAGGCTCAACATCAATAGCCTCTGTCATCAAAACATCCTGTGAAATGGACTCATCAGCAGCAATTGGAACAATTTCTTCCTCAGTAGCAACAGCAATTTCAGAGGTAGACACAGCATTGTCTTCAGCAGCAGCAGCAACATCACCATAAGCAGTAGACACTGAATGAATAAAATCAGAAATTATACTGGGGTCACAGCATGAGAAGGGCACTAGGGCCTTGGACATATCTTCTGAGGGCTGGGCAGCATATGGCTCTGGGAGGCAGCTGAAGTAAGCAGTATCAAAAGTGGATAGCAGAGACCTTAGGTCTAGTGCTATGACAGGAATAGCAGCAGCAGCAGAAACAGACACAGCAGCAGTAGCAGAAGCAGAAGCAGCAGCAGCAACAGAAACACCAGCAGGAGGAGCAGCAGCAGCAACAGCAGCCTGGAAGCTGGCTTCATAGGGCATCTCCCCCTGCCTGGATGCAGAAATCTGTGCATCAAGGCACACTGCTGGGGGTGCTGCTATAGGGGTAAGGAAGGAGGACAGCCTGGCAGAGAGAGCTGCCACTGATTGTTGTAGAGGAGCTAAGGAGGCCTCCAGGAGAAGGGAGAGCCTAGGTGCAAGGAGCTCATACAACTGATCAGCAAGGGCTGGGAGATCTACATGCTCAAGGGGAGCAGAGGTAGAGGGTACAGGGATGGCTGAGGGAGCTGGAGGAGGAGGGCTAAAGGGTGGAAGGGATGGCTCAGGAGAGGGTATGGTAGATATGGAGGGTAGAGGGATGGAAATGGAGGGAGTGAAGGTGGGTTGATCAAGAATCTGGTGGAGAAGGTCTTGGAAAGATGTGGAGGAGGATGGCAAATCTGGAGGAGAAGAGGGGGAATCATCCATGTAGGATTCATCCAAGAGAGTGAAAGTTGGAAGGGATGGGGATGAGGTGACATCTGGAGGAGGGTAAGAGAATAAGGGAAGGAAGTGGTCTGCTGGTGGAGAGGAAATTGTGACTGGAGATGGAATAGAAGTTGGAGATGGGCTGGAGATGGTAATTGTGGAGGTGGCTGGAGAGGTGGATGGAGCTGGAGGTAGGGTTGAGCTTGGAGGAGGAGAAGCAGCAGCACTAGCAGGCAGGTCCTCTGCAGGGGCAGAGGCCTGGGGTGGAGTGACTCTTAGAGTCCTGGTGCCTGAAGGGCCAGAAGAGGAGGGCCTGCTGGGCTTGGAGATTTGCCTGTCCCATTTCCCAAAAAGGGCACAGGTGAGTCTCTTGGAGGCATTGATGTGCACTCCAGAGGAGACTAGCAGGGCAGGGCACTGAGCCTGGAGGAAGATTCCCAGAATTCTTCCAAAGTTCACAAAGGTCTTGTTGATCTTTTTCTTCAGCAGATCAAAGAACACTTCTCCCCAGTTCAAGCTTTTTCTATCTACCAGAGCTCCCATAAGGCAGAGCTGATATCTGGAGATTGTGTCATGAGCAGAATGCTTGGCCAAAAGGACCTTGCCTACTACATCAGCCAAAAACCTGTATTCCACAGACAGGTTTCTCTTAAACAGTTTGCTAGGGTTCCCCTCAGGATGACCCATCCTGGCAAGAACATCAGCAAACTCTTCTCCAGAAAGGTCAGCAGAGTCTTCACCATTCCTGAAGCCAAAAACTTCTGTCAATACTGCTGGAGTCAGAGGTACCTGGGTGCCACCAATGGAGCCAACTATGGTGTTTGTGTCAAGGTTGTGGGCAGTGTAAACCCATTCTTTAATCTCATCTGAGGCAAGTTTGATTCTGGTTGACATCAAGGCAGTTAATTACTGATCTTTGAATAAGGTGAGAATGTCTTGGAAGATTTGATCTGTTGTGTTGAAGGAATCGAAATCGATGTCAAAGCCGGCATCAAATTTCATGGCAGCGAGCACAGCAACAGAAACGGCCATGGTACCTGCAAAAATCAACAGACAAAACGACCAAGTGTAGAACTGTTTGGAGGGAAGAAAATTCTTGCAGAGAAATTGAAAGCGCAAGAGAGAACGACGGCGAAAATGAGTTTTATATTAGGGTTCGACGCAGAAAAGGAAAGATCGTTGAACTCAGTTCGACGATCGAGGCTTCTAAAGGAATCTGAAGAGACTCCAAAATCGTCGATCTCCGTTCGACGATCTGGAAAGGCGTCGAGCTCCGTTCGACGATCGTTCAGGGAACAAAATCGTCGAGCGCCGTTCGACGATCGTTGACCGAAGGAGACAGTTCATGCTGTCTGAGGGGCGCTGAACTCAGTTCGACGATTCTGGAAATCGTCAATCTCCGTTCGACGATCTGTATGGAAATCGTCGAGCGCAGTTCAGAGATCAGAAAAATTCTAGACACTAAGAAAAATCAGAATTTTTGCCTAGTCTTGGTCAATTTTTAGCTTTCAAAATCTTGGGTTTTATTTAAGACTTCCTCCATCTAACATTCCTAACTGATTTAGGAAGAAGGTGTGTTTCTTTTCATCCAAAGGTTTGGTGAAAATATCTCCTCTTTGTAAATCAGTTGGGATATATTGCAGTTCAATTTTATTCTTTTCAACATTATCCCTTAAGAAATGATGCCTAATCTCTATATGTTTTGTCCTACTATGGAGGACTGGATTTTGAGCTATGGAGATAGCACTTGTATTGTCACAAAATATTTTTGACTTTTCTAAGTTGTAACCATAGTATAGGAGTTGATTTTGAATCCACAATATTTGTGAACAACAACTGCCTGCAGCCATATATTCAGCTTCAGCAGTTGAAGTTGACACAGATGTTTGCTTCTTACAAAACCAAGAGACAAGTCTATCACCAAGGAACTGACAAGTTCCACTGGTGCTTTTCCTGTCAATTCTGCATCCAGCATAATCAGCATCAGAGAATCCAGTTAACTCAAATGCTGAATCTTTTGGATACCAGAGACCTAGATTTGGACAACTTTTAACATACCTAAGAATCCTCTTTACTAATGTGAGGTGTGACTCTCTAGGGCTAACTTGGAATCTGGCACATATACATGTAGCAAACATTATATCTGGTCTACTAGCTGTAAGATACAATAAAGAGCCAATCATTGCCCTATATGTTGTCTGATCAACAGGTTTCCCATGTTCATCAGCATCCAATACAGCATTGGTAGGCATGGGTGTTTTCATACAAGATGCCTCAGACATCCCAAATTTCTTAACCAGCTCATTAGCATATTTGGTTTGAGAAATAAAGATGCCCTCAGCATGTTGTTTGACTTGCAATCCTAGGAAGAAGGATAGCTCACCCATGCTACTCATCTCAAATTTAGAATGCATCAGGTTATAAAACCTTCTGCACAATTTTGAGTCAGTAGAACCAAAGATGATATCGTCTACATAAATTTGTACTAGTAGGGTATGGGAATTATGGGTTCTAATAAAAAGAGTTTGGTCTACTCTACCCCTTATAAAACCATTTTCCAGGAGAAAGCATGCTAGGGTCTCATACCATGCTCTAGGAGCTTGCTTGAGACCATATAATGCTTTATTTAATCTAAAAACAAAATCAGGATGAGTTGGAGAGATAAAACCTGGAGGTTGTCTGACATAGACTTCCTCTTTGATGTCTCCATTTTAGAAGGCACTCTTGACATCCATTTGATAAACTTTGAAGCCTTTGTGAGCTGCATAAGCTAAGAATATCCTGATGGCTTCTAATCTTGCAACAGGTGCAAAGGTCTGGTCGTAGTCAATTCCTTCTTCTTGAGAATATCCTTGGGCAACTAGCCTTGCCTTGTTCCTTATTATTACTCCTTGATCATCCAGTTTGTTTCTGAATACCCATTTTGTTCCAACAATGGAATGATCCTTAGGCTTTGGCACTAGTTCCCATACTTTATTCCTCTTAAATTGATGCAGCTCTTCTTGCATGGCAATGATCCAGTATGGATCTTGCTCTGCATCTTGAATGGACTTAGGTTCAATTTGAGAAAGGAAGCAGGTGTGCAACAGGTTTTGGTTGACCTGATTTCTGGTTTGCACACCAGCTGAGATTTCTCCAATTATTTGGGTAATTGGATGGTCTCTTGATGTTACTAAATCAACAGGGGGTGTTGATTGTTCACCAACCTGTGTTGTTGTTTCCTCTTGTGGTACAACAACTTTCTCTTCAGGTTGTGCTACAATATGTTGAGCATTGCTCTCATCTTCACTGCTTTCATCTTCTTGAGCAACCTGTAGCTTGTTCATATCCTCAACTAGAGAGTGTTCCTGCACAGGTTCTATGGTAGAAGAAATCTTCTCCTTGAAAGACATGTTAGTTTCATCAAAAGAAACATGAACAGATTCCTCAATTTTTAATGATGATTTATTATAAACCCTATAGGCCTTGCTGATCATGGAGTATCCCAGAAACACTCCTTCATCAGCTTTGGCTTGAAATTTTGCTAGATGTTTCTTATCATTATTGTGAATATAACAAATGCAACCAAAAATTTTGAAATAGTCAACTTTAGATTTCTTCCCTTTGAGTAATTCATAGGGAGTCTTTCCCTTCAGTTTATGTATCAGACTCCTGTTCAGCACATAGTTGGAGGTGTTCACTGCCTCTGCCCAAAAGGATGGAGGTAGATGAGCATCTGACAACAATGTAGTGGCAGATTCAATAAGGGTTCTATTTTTCCTTTCAGCTACCCCATTTTGTTGAGGAGTTCTAGGAGCTGAGAAAGTGTGCCTGATCCCTTCACTCTGACAGAACTCTTGCATAAGAAGAGAATCAAACTCTGTCCCATGATCACTTCTGATCAGGGCAATGTGAGTATTGAACTCAATCTTTACACATTTGAGAAACTCTGTCAACACTTAAAGTTATCAGACTTCTTCCTTAGAAAGAACACCCAAGTGAATCTAGAGAAGTCATCTACAATCACTAAAGTGTAGGATTTCCCTCCTAGGCTTTGTACTGTGATGGGTCCAAATAGATCCATGTGTAACAGATACAATATCCTAGGTGAATCACTCTTATTAAGTGACTTAAAACTGTTTTTAGTTTGCTTGCCTAATTGACAAGCCTTGCAGAGTCCTTCCTTCTTGTAGGGGCCAGAAGGTAGTCCTCTAACAAGGTTGTCCTTGGATAGCCTAGCAATAGTTCTAAGGTTTAGGTGTCCTAATCTCTTATGCCATAAAACATTTGGTCTATAAACTGAATTGAATAAGCAGATATCTATAGAAGTTGAAAGAAAATCTACAAGGTAGATGTTACCTTTCCTTTTACCTGTCAACACAGTGTGTTGTCCTCTGACTTGATCTTGCATAGAGTTTTGCTGAAGGTCACCTGGTAGCCTTCATCACATAGCTGACTGATACTGATTAGGTTGTGCTTCAGTCCTTCCACATATGCTACCTTCTTGAAGGTTACAGAACCAATCTGGACTGCTCCATATCCTTTAGTTTGCCCAAAAATTGGAGTCACCAAAGATAACTTTGGGTCCAAGCTTGGCTTTAAAGGAATTGAGGTTGTCCTTGTTCCCTGTCATGTGCTTTGAGCATCCACTATCCAAATACCATTGCTGGTTAGATGTTGGATAGGTCTTCACCTGCACATAAAGCAATTCACTTGTTTTTGACCCAGTTTACCTTGGGCCTAGGTTGATAACCTTTAAATTCAGAAATGAAAGACATCCCTGGCTGACTCTTATATCCTTCAGGATGATATCTCCTTGGAGGTAAAATCCATTCAGTATAAGGGTTATATGTTTGGGATGAAGAACCCTCAGGATTCAATTTTGACTTGCCCTTGAAAATTTTTCCACTGCTCTGACCTCTGTTCGACGATCTTGGAGCTGAGTTCGACGATCTTGGGTCAGATCGTCGAGCTCCGTTCGACGGTCGACTATGGCTGAGGTCAGGTATATGGGATCGTCGACCAGCGTTCGACGATCTTGGCTTAGATCGTCGATCAGCGTTCGACGATTTGTCATGAGATCGTCGAGCTGCGTTCGGCGATCGTCGATCTTCATTCGGCGATCGTCGATCTCCGTTCGACGATTTGTGCTGGACTTTAGTTTTCTGAGGCAGATCAGAATTCTTCCTGGCAACCTCTACAACTCCCTTTCCCTTGTCAGAAATGAACTTGATAGGGGTTGTTAGAACAATAGGTTGGCTGGATGAGGCACCCAAGCCCAGTGTACTGTTGAATCTTGAGTTCACTGTGCTTGTGATGTCCATCAGCTTGATGCTTCTCCCATTGAGAGATTCTTCAAGCTTCTTGGCCTCAGAGAGTTCACTCTTCAGTGAAGCTATCTGTTCCCTATGGTTCTCCAACTCCTGAGAGAGCTTGAGATTTTCTGATTTTAAAGCATTGTGTTCAGACAATTGATTTCTGAGAGAGATGATCTCTTTCTCAGACTTTAGCAGGTCTAAGCATAGTGCTTTAAATTCAAGCTTAAAATCTTCTGAAGTGAAATCAAAAGAGTTGATTACCTGATCTTCTTCAGGTTGAGTTTCTGAGTCTGACTCTGACTCCTCTTCCTCTGAGTTGTGTTGAGAGGCATTGATTGCCATCATGCAGAATTCTTTTTCCTCTGCATCATCCTCATCATCACTTGAGCTGGAAGAGGCCTGTGACTCCTCTTCAGTCTCACTCCAGGATTCAGCAACAAAGCCTTTCCTTGTGTGCTTACTTTTGCTGGTGGAAGGTTTGTTATTTCCATGCCTTTTGGAGTCCTTTTCCTTTCTTCTTTCTTTTCTGTCCCTCCTGTCCTTGTTCTTGTTTTCTGGACAGTCAGGAACCATATGCCCTGGTTTCCTGCAACCAAAGCAAATAATTTCTTTGTTATTGCCAAAGGACTTGTCATACCTTAGCTTGTCCTGATCCTTGTGTGATCTTCTTCTGAAATCCTTTCTGGCCATCTTATAGAATCTTTTGGCCAACAGGCTGAGAAGTTCATCATTGCTTGTGGCCTTTTCTTCAGGCAGATCCTCAGCTGCCTTGAATGCAATAGTCTTCTCCTTTCTTGTGGCTGGAGAAGCAGCCTTTTGTTCTTCTTCTCTGTTCTTGATGAGTAGCTCATAAGATTTGAGCTTACCCAACAAGGCTTCAGTGGTAATCTCATTTAGGCTTCTGGCATCTTTAATTGGCCAGATTCTTGAATCCCAAGTGCTGGGGAAGCACATCAGGATCTTGTCATTGAGTTCTGTCAGTGAGATTTCTTTATCTAATGTCCTCAGTTCACTGACAATTAGACTCAATCTATTGTACATGTCTCCCACTGACTCAGTTTCTCCCTTCTTAAAGTTCTCATATTGGGAGATGAGATGAGATCTTCTGTCCTTTCTCTCATCAGCTGAGCCAGAGACAATTTCTGAAAGCTTGTCCCAGATCTCCTTGGCTGAATTACATTCAGCTACCTTCTGAAAAATGTCATCTGACATTGTCTGAGCTAGAATGTTCATTGCCTTGACATCAGCTACTTTCCATCTTTTAATGTCAGCATCTGTTCCTGATGGAGGTGGAACAGCATTTGTGCTTATGCTCTCTGGAGGTCTTGGACACACTGTCAAAACAGAATTAAAAATATCTTCGTCAATTGAATTCATGTAGAGTTTAATCCTTGCCTTCCAAAGTGCAAACTTTGACAGATTGCACACTGGAGGTCTGGTGCTAGCATAGTCTTTGTTTTGGGCCATGATTTGTGCAAGCTAAATCTAATACAAAAATAAAACAAAAGAAGGATCTAGTTTGGGATCTTTGGGGTTCAGGTGTTAGCCTGTACAACCAAACAGATATGGTATGTATAACCAACCTGGCTTTGATACCAATTGAAAGGGGAAACTAGATCTGATATACTCTAAAGGGGGGGTGAATAGAGTATATGGTGCTTTTTGAAAACTCAAAAAAAACCTTTTGCAAAGCTTTACAACAATTGTTGTAATGAGTGTAAGCAGGGAAGCAGAAATAAAACAAAACTAAGCTATGCAGAAATTAAGCACAAGAAAATCTAGGCCAGAAACAAAAAGAAAACATGCACAACCAGATGACACAAGGAAATATAGTGGTTCCCCAACTTGGGTACATCCACTCTTCTACCACCCTAGGTAGGAATCCACTGCAGGATGAGTTGATCAGGTGTCCTGGGCACCAATGAGCTTTTGATAAGGTGCTCAAAAACCAAAACAGATTTTTTGATCAGGTGTCTTGCCACCAATGAGCTTTTGACAAGGTGCTCAAAAACCAGATTCAAACTTTTGAAGGGAGTTTGAAAAACCCTTTACAGAATGGGGGTGAGAGAGAGATGGCAGTCTTCTCTTTCTCAAGCAACTGAGAAGACTATGTGGATTCAATGATGTTGTCAAAGCTCCCCCTGAGTCCTTGAAGTCTTCAGGAAGATGAGCTTTGCTGAGGGTGATAGGCCTTCAAAAATAGATCTCCAGCAGATGATGATTTCAGCAAGCTGAAATGTTGAGTGTCTGGAGTCTTGAGATGATGTTGGCCTTGAACACTTGAGAGCTGAAGAGATCTGAAGATTTGTTTGAAAGCTTGATCTCTTTGAGAAGTGTTCTTCAGAATTCTTGTTGACAGAAGATTGAGAGAGTCTCTGTGTATAGAGAGGTGTCCTCTACTTGTCTTTTCTTATATTTCTCTTGTTCTTGTCTGTCTTCTTTATTCAAAAAACATTCTGTCCTTTATTCTCTGAATCTCAATAGGAAAATTGCTCTGTCAAAGATAGCCGTTGGTCTGAATTAATTACAGCCTTAATTGTATAATATGTTCTGAAGGAAAGTCCACTGATTTTGTTCCTTAGAAAATCCCTTGAAACTTGCTCCAGAAGTAAATGAAAACGGCTGGCAGATCTTCTGTCTTAAATGCAGAATAACTTCTATCTGATTTGAATTAGAATTCTGAAGGTCAACTGAAATCGTCGAACTGAGCTCTGCTATCGTCGAGCTGAGCTCAGCGAAAATGAAAGATGTAAGCAGCAGAAAAATCGTCGATCTGAGCTCAAAGATCGTCGAACTGAGCTCAGAGAAAAGGATCCAGTTCAGAGTCAAAATCGTCGACCTGAGCTCAGCGATCGTCGAATGGAGCTCGACGATATTGAGAAGTTGAGCTCAGCGATCGTCGACCAGAGCTCGACGATATTTTGAGGCTTGAGCTCAGCGATCGTCGAATGGAGCTCGACGATCTGCCAAGGTTGAGCTAGACGATCGTCGACCGGAGTTCGACGAAACGTCGTGCTGAGCTCGACGATTTGGACTTAGTCTCCAGAAAAACTTGGGTCTTCAGGGCAGCTTCCAAACCTAGACTCCTGATCCCTTAGACTCAATTCTAATTGACCTATAATCTATACAGAAGGTCAAAACATAGAATCCTAGAGACATAGTGATCCTGACCCAAATTAGTAATAGGGTGTTCCAACAACTCGATTCCCCCCACTCCATAGAACTTTCTAGGTGACTCATCCACTTTTATTCAAACAATTCAACACGACTAACTCCACCCTATTCCAACTCTTATCCTAATACAACTTTTCCCCAAATTACTATTTGCAGACCAACCTATACTAAGTGATGCTCATGATAGGATGTCCTTCAAGTTTTCATCCGAATGACCTAGGATTATTACTGGAGACCTATCATGACATAAATGATTTAATTCAAGAATGTTGTATTTTCCTCAATTAATCTTCTATTTAAATAATTTCTTACAAGAGCCAATTATAGTCAAGTTGATCATGAAGTATACATTTTAGACATGATTAATGTTCCATAAATTCAAGATAAAATTCCATATATCTAAAAGTGACAATTTCCAAATTTGACATTTTCTATAAACATTTAAGGGGCCTAAAATTATTTTAGCAGTAAATTCCCATATTCCAAGATTTGTAAATCAACTACTTGAAATTATCATCCAAATAATTTGAGATAAATATACTACACTACTACAGTCCTAAAATTAGCACTGGTCAAACTTTCATGATTTTTCACAGAATATGTAATTCTTAATAAATTCAATACAAAAATCTACAAAGGGCATGACTGTGAATCAAGTACTATGAATATACATCAAAAATTCCTAATTAAATTCCTAACAGTAGCTATCATCCTAAAATCATCAATGGCCAAAATTCACATTTTTACAAGTTAAATTATTCTTTAAATAATTTATTTACCCAGTATGACCTTTACAAAATTTATGAAGGAAGCAATATATAAAGTCCTTCAAAAATTGTAACAAAATTCAGAGACCTTTATTTAGATCAAAAACCGCTACTGGCCAAGTTCTACTAGATTCCAATTAAATCAAATGATCAAATTAAATCAAATACTAAATTGGACATTTTGATAATTAACAAAGGGACTACCATGAATATAATCTGTAAAATTCCACTAAAAATATCTAGGGGTTCAACTCACCCTAAGATTCATTCTACCCTATTTTCACAATTTTTAGATGAGGTTAATTTACAATTTTGACCTAGTAGTGCTTCTACCCTAAAACTAGAGTTTGACTTTTGAGGTACTTAACTACTTCAAAATTCCCTAATATTTCAACCAGAGGCTTAAACATATCTAAGCTAACTATCTACTGATTTACAAGGCCATACAAGGGCATTTGCCCCTATGTCCTTCACAACCCCCTAAAGGTCCATCCTTAGGGTGTGGACTTGGGTCCAAGAGTAAGTCAACCCTAATTCATCCATTTTCCCCAAAGAGAGGAGGGTACTTAAGGTAATACTAAGTCAGTGGTCCAAAAAGGGCTGTGCCTTCAATATTTAATTTTTTTTTCTTTTTTGGCTATAAGCACACCAAGTCCTTTACAAGCCAACACATGCAAGGGGTTTCCCTAACTTGTTGTGATCCATATGGGCTGAAAATGTAACCATGCCTAATAATGTCCTCATGGACATGCCACCAAAAATTGGGGTCTTTTGGAGTTGAACTACTCCAAGAATCACCTAAACAAGCCTAGGGGTAATTTGGTAATTTCCACCTGATTTTAATTCCAATTAATCCCATTTTTGGGCAAGACCTAAATATGCCCTAAACCAGTTACTTCCCAAAATCTCAGGTCATTTGGGCCTCTGGATGGGCTTGGGCATCCCTTTCAAATTTCTGCATTTTGTTATTTGCAGCCCAAGGCCATTCAATTTTTCAGATCTTGCAAGTGAGATATCTCAACGTGCAGAGTGCTAAATTGTCTACTTTTTCTACCATAGGTCTAATATACTCCTAAGGAGAGGCCACCAAAATATGGGTCATTTTGGAGTTGATATGCTCCAAGAATCACCTAAACAAGCCTATGGGTAATTTGGTAATTTCACCCTAATTTTAATTCCAAGTAATCCCATTTTTGTACAGGACCTAAATATGACCTAAAGCAGTTACGTTACAAAATCCCAGGTCATTTGGGCCTCTGGATGGGCTTGGGCATCACTTTCACATTTCTGCATTTTGCTATTTGCAGTCCAAGGCCATTCAATTTTTCAGATCTTGCAAGTGAGATATCTCAACATGCAGAGGGCTAAATTGTCTAATTTTACTACCATAGGTCTAACATACTCCTAAGGGAAGGCCACCAAATGATTAGGCATTTTGGAGTTGATATGTTCCAAATATCAACAAAATTTAATTTATCATATTTGGAATAAAACTATAGAATTATTTTCCCCACAAATTCCCATATTTGGGGAGGGCCTAGATATTCCTAATGAAGCCACATGCCCAAAATTTCAGCCCATTTGGACTTAGGGTTTTGGCAGGGCACCCATTTTAGTTTCTGACCTATCCTAGGACCAGCCCTAGGAAAATGGCTTTATAGGGCAGTACACTTAACCAAAAATTACGTGTAACATATCAAATTAAAGGTGACATCAAGACCTACAAAGTTCATGTTGAGAACATTTTAGGCAAAAGGATGTAGGTGCCCTGATATTTGCATGCAAAGGTCGGATAAAAAGGGCATAAAAATAACACTATTCATTTAATTAAATAAATCCAGAATTTAGAATATTGCATGACAATAATCCTAAAGCAATCCGACGGCTGCTGTGTTTCTTCCCCAAACCGCCTGCATGCAGCCCGAGTTTTCTCGGGGCTTTTCCCGGCGGCTACCGGCGGCGCCTCCACCGGCAAACCTCAGCTCTCCTCTCACGGTGGTGGGGGCAACCCTTTGCCGGCGGCTAGGGCTGCGGGAGGTGGCGGCGCCACCTCACCGAAGCTTGCAAAATGCCATTAATGGCGGAAATGAAGAAGAAATGGGGTTCGGGCTCATTCAAGCCCGAACCCTACCCTAATCATTCCTAAGATCTATGCATGAAGAGAGCGGTGAGGAGGACCTTCCCGGCGGCCTTGCGACGTGAGGAGCGGCGGGGGTAACCATGGCGGCGGCGGCGGCTCTTCTCCTCAGTTTTCACGGCTCTAGCTCGGGTTCTCTCCCTCTCTCTGCTGCTCACCTTGTCCTGAGAGTGGTGAGACTGAAAGGAGATAGAGGGGGGGGGGGGGAAGGGGGAGATGAAGTATAGGGGGGAGGGTGATAATTCCTAAGTGCAAGGTGGAGGGATTGCTTAGTTATTATCACCATGCATGCATGGGCGGGCCCCACTCCATCCAGCTCCGTCTCATGACTTCCAAGGGTCGGCCAACCCATGTGGGAGCTGATGGCATGGGTCCAAGTGGCTTATTCCACTAAATACACTTAAATATACCCTTTTCTCTCTCCTAAATTATTCTTTAATTTTTGAGATTCTCTCTCTCTCTCTCATAGTCACTAAGTTGGCTGGTCAATCTTCTATTGGCAGCCCACATGTTTATTTCATCCACCAAAATATGGTTAGCCCAAGTGAGTTGGGCTTGAGCTTGAGTTAGCCATTTGGGCTAGCTTGACCCAAACCTAGGCTAGGGTTGACTTAGGTCAATTTGGTCTTTGAGGTTGGCCCAAATGGGTCCTTGGTGACCCATTGGCCTCCCCTAAGGCCTACGTAGGGTTTTTCTTGGCCCTTTGGAGGTCACCTGACCTTAGGCAGGGCACTTGACCACATTAGGGCTAGAGTTGACTTTGGTCAACTTAGCCTTTTTGGTGGGCCCCAATGGGTCCTTGGTGACCCATTGACCTCACTCTAAACGGTTAGTTTGGCTTGGGTGCGGTCCACTTGGCTTGGGGATGGTCAATTGACCCTAAGTAGGTTTAGTTTGACCCATTTAGGGTTAGGTTGACTAGGGTCAACTTAACCCTTTGACTGCCCCTCCATGGGTCCTTGGTGCTCTAATGGATCTTACAAATGGTTGATGAGACCATGGTGTGGTCTTGAAGTCTTGGTGAAGCCCCATGATTATCTTAAACAAAGGTTCATGAATTTACTATTTGTAGACCATAGTGGTCTCACCCACATTCTTAGGTTTCCTTGGTCTTCTTGGGCATCCTAGGGTTTGGTCATGACCTTGTCATGACCAAACCCACACTTAGGGGTCTAGTTGGAAATGGATGTACAGTGTGCATGCTTGGGACGGTTGTTGGGATGGAACTTTGGGACTTCCCCGGGCGTCGAACAATCGACTCCGAACTGGTACGGTCAAGGGGATTCCGACTGTTTAATTAAAACAAAGCATTGCGATGGTCCCTACGGATGCTCACACTTTGTGAATTTCTGCCCAGTGCTCTGAATGTCAAAGTGAAGAAATTCAACAAGCGTGTTAAACGACATGAGTAACTATGACTCTCTTAAGGTAGCCAAATGCCTCGTCATATAATTAGTGACGCACATGAATGGATTAACGAATTCCCACTATCCCTGTCTACCATCCAGCGAAACCACAGTCAAGGGAACGGCTTGGCATAATCAGCGGGGATAGAAGACCCTTTTGAGCTTGACTCTAGTTCGACTTTGTGTAATGACTTAGAGGTATATGATAAGTGGGAGCCGGCTTGCCGCGGAAGTGAATACCACCAATTTTAACGTTATTTTACTTATTCTGTGAGACGGAGGCGGGGCCTGACTCCTCCTTTTGGATTTTAAGACTTGCCCCAGTGGGTCGATCCGGCGGAAGACATTCTCAGGTGGGGAGTTTGGCTGGGGCGGCACATCTTTAAAAGATAACGCAGGTGTCATAAGATGAGCTCAACTATAACAGAAATCTCATGTGGAATAAAAGGGTAAAAGCTTGTTTGATTCTGATTTCTAGTACGAATACGAACCGTGAAAGCGTGGTCTATCGATCCTCTTTTGCCTTCAGAATTTGAAGCTAGAGGTGTCGAAAAGTTAACCACATGGATAACTGGCATGTGGCAGCCAAGCGTTCATAGCGACGTTGCTTTTGAATCCTTCGATGTTGGCTCTTCCTATCATTGTGAAGCAGAATTCACAAAGTGTTTGATTGTTCTCCAACCAATAGGGAACGTGAGCTGGGTTTAGACCGTCGCGAGACATTTTAGTTTTACTATACTAATGATTGTGTCGCGATAGTAATTCAACCTAGTACGAGAGAAACCGTTGATTCACATAATTAGTCATCGCACTTGGTTGAAAAGCTGGTGGCATGAAGCTACCGTGTGTAGGTATATGACTGAACGCCTCTAAGTCAGAATACACCCTAAAAATGTGGTGCCTGAGCCTTTCCATTCGCCCCATGTCCAACAGTAGGTTGATGAGTTGTAAATATACGTATTTTTACGTACAATAAAAAAGCCATTTAAATTTTTATTTTTCGTTATTTTTACTTAATTTTGTTCAATAAAATGCTCCTTTTTTGTAAAATTTATTCTAACTTAATTTATTTATTTTTTTGAAATTTTTCAGGAAATGTCAAATTTTGTCATGTACAATCCCGTGTACTTCAGGTCATGCACGTGACTTGGGCGTGTACCTACAATTCCAAGTGAAAAGTTTCCGCCTGCGACACGCCCGTATCACATGACACGCCTGTGACCAAAGCTCATTGTAACACCTCCATCCGTTGCATGAAATATAATAAAAGGTCCAGCCGGCCCACCACACCATATGCCACAAACAGATGGCTACGTTACAGCTTAGTATTAGAGTTGTGCATCCTAACACAGAGCATCTACTAGCGGAAACTTTTAATTGACTGAACTCAGCTCATCAGAATGTCCATAGTAAATAAATAGCATTTAATATACATCACGAAGGAATGTCCCCAAATTCACAACGGGTTGGCATTATGGCCTTACAGTAAGCTTGATACATGTGACTTTCATACACCGACACGCAGGCCGACCACACATGAAGAGGCTATCATATTAACTTCTTTGGCCTTCGAGGCCAGCATACAGCAGCAGCAACATCAAGGGCTTCAACCCTTATTTTCCGCTCGACTCTCCTGCACCTGCCGCGGACAATCCACCGTACAGTGGTAAACAAGGCAACGGTCAGCATTCACTAACCAATTTAATAATGACTCTACCCTTACCCGGGCAGTGACATTCCTTCCCTGCAGGCATAGCATTCACAAGCAGATATATCACACAATGTGCATTCACGCACAATCAACATATCACAAACGTCGCCCATATGGCCCGACGCTCCGTGCACTCAGGGCATATTCTTGGTGTACCGATAAACCAGTCACCCACCACCATTCAAGGCCCGAAGCCCAATGAAAGTCCACCTAGTGTCAACTACCTTCACCTATGGGGGGGGGGGGGAATAGGTGACTTGCAGTGTTTTTGCGAAATTAAAATTGTACCTACACAAGATAACAAAACAACACAGCAAAGAAAGTACACAAGCAATTTATATTGGTTCCCCGATTTGGGTACATCCACTTTCCCCCTTCGACCTATCTCCCAACAAGGACGACTCGGTCACTTCACCAACAGGATTGAAATCCAATCCTTCACTATCAAAGGAACCCTTCCACACGTAGGAGACAACACTCCCACAACACGGGTTGCACCCAACCCTTACAACTAGGAACCAACGTTCCTTTACAACAAAAATGAACTAGAATGTACAAGAAATACAAACTACTTTTGGAGACTAAGGTGTCCCTCTTCGTTCGATGACGTGTTCTAGAAGTCAACGAAGAGTCCACAACCCTAGATCTCACTTGGAGAGAATTGCCCCGGAACCGACGGCAGCAAGAAGGGCGGCGGCTTGGTTCTCGGATCGCGGCGACAACGGTGTGCGGCTACTGTTACTTTGGAGATTCAAACTTCGTAGCAAAGCTAGCAAGGTCTTCCAACGGTCACACTAGGATCGATCATCTCGATCGATTCGGACGGGGAAGGTTTTCCGATCAACAAATCAAGAGACAAAGGATCTCTGGTTAGACGCGTGAGACGCTATGCTTGGCTAAGCTTCTGTTGACGGGAGATCTGGAAGAAACCACGATCAAGACCGGCGATCGACTTGCACGAGCGGTAACGGCGACGGAGCAGGTTTCGCGATTTAGGTTACGTCGGTCGGCGGCATGTATTCTTCGTTTTTTTTTCTATCTTTTACTGTTCAAAATACACGTGTATTTATACGGTAGAATACTCCTTTATGACCGTTATGGTCCCACCAGAAGAACCCTAATTTCGGTTCAAAACAGAGCCTTAACATTTGATCCGGTCTAGTGGTATCCAGAAAATTGCCCAAGTCAAATTCGGTGAGAATCAAAGGTGATTCCTACGAGTCGGCGAGAATCAGCCGTGATTCTCGACGATTCGGCGAGAATCACTAGTGATTCTCGCCGAATCACTTGATGATTCTCGACGATTATGACTTAGCGCCATATTTGCACGCTTTGATGTAGCCGGATAGAGACGGCGAGAATCACCAGTGATTCTCGACGATTCGGCGAGAATCACTTGGTGATTCTCGTCGATTAACACTTAGACGATTTTCGTTTTTTTTTCCGCCCATGAGCTGCTCTTTGACCCATCCTTGCTCCTTGTCTGCTCTTCATAATCATAGCCCTATACTTGAAAGTAAGTACACACCAATAGAGAGAGTACACGTAGCCAACACACTGATCTGCTCAACGAGGGATTACGTTGCGCAGACCCGTGTATATTGACCTACTACACCCTGACATTGGTGTGCACTTAGCGTGGAATAACTGCAAGCACAACTTGAAAGATTTTATCAAATACATTGTGAATTCATCTTAGCTTGACATGAGGCTTCCTCAAATCCGGGTAATTGTGGATACATTACCCAACACCCAATGGTAACTTTGAGCATTTTGCTCCACGGCTTTCAGCCGGAGACTTTAGTCTTAGTATAACGACCCGGAATGGCCCGTAGCCACCCATAGCATCGTGGCGTGCAGGCCTAAGCCTCTCGTATCTTGTAACGACCCGGGATTGGACCTTAGCCCCCCCATAGCATCGCTACCGCCGAGGCCCCGCAGGTCTAAGACTTCTGCCGAGTTCCAGGCGCCCAGGTACTCATGGCAACAACCAAAACGCGGATACAGTTTAGCCTTTGCCCGTTGCTCAAATCGTTAGTTCAATGCTAAGACTAACGCGGGTCCGGCATCCCTTGTACATTCGACATGCACCTTTTGAAGAGCTCATCAATCTCACAAATAGCCATACTGTCCTCGAAGGACTGGCTTCACAATCACAGGTTAGCTATGACTGTTTCCAGCGACACTTACGATCGCCGACGTTAGCGACAGAACTCAGTTTCTATCCCTAGCCCCAACCTTAAGTTCATATCATACAACACAAGCACTTAGCGGGTATTTTCCTGGACTTTCACTCAAGTACTTCCTGCTACTATCTTTCACAGGCACAACCCACCGAATCACAAACATATTCATTTATACGCGGAGTCTTCTCCGATGTACAAAAGAAAACATCATCAATCCAGACCAACCTGTCCAGATGGGCTTCACACAGTATGTCTATTCCGTACTTCACATTTCAGGATCTACAGGCAAGACATCTTGGGGATATCCAAAATCAACCCAAGGAAATCCCTTAATAAGCCACCTTTTGGTGGGGGAAACATATGCATATGTCAAATTAAGGACTTCACATGTTCAAGGAAGAAAGATCGTACCATTGACGACCACTTTGGAGCCATGGAAATCTAGCCTTTGGAAAGCACCGCAGCGGCCTTGCCTCCACAAATCTAGCCTCGGATCTCGATTCGGACTCTGAAGCTCCACCGTCGGCCGAATCCTCTCTCCTCCTCCTCCTCCCCCTTTTATCTACTCTTTGAGAAAAAGGATAGCCAAGC
Organism: Platanthera guangdongensis; assembly: GCA_039583875.1. Classification (NCBI taxonomy): domain Eukaryota; kingdom Viridiplantae; phylum Streptophyta; class Magnoliopsida; order Asparagales; family Orchidaceae; genus Platanthera; species Platanthera guangdongensis. Next base: position 9,594,819 of record CM077159.1, on the reverse strand, counting down.
TTGAATGATAGTTATCACATTCAATTCCTGGACTTAATACAGCAGGGAGAAGCTTGTACCATTGGGTCCCAAATGAGGAAACAGAACAGCCACAAATCACCGTCAAAATGTCTATTTTGGGCTGAACACGACCTGTGACACTCCTGTGTCACATGCCTGTACCTTAAGCGGCACACAACCGACTTAACTCGAACAGGACACGGCCATGTGACACGCCCGTGTCAGAGGCCGTGTGCCCTGACACGGCTTTGGACACGCCCGTGTCCCGCCCGTGTTCACAGACCTCATTGCCTTGGCCAAATCCTAGAGAAGGACACAGCCATGTGACACGCCCCGTGTCACAGGCCGTGTTCCCCACTCGAGGATCGTCGAGTGCATTTCATCGAACTCACTCGAGAACTCATCGAATGTATAGCGGGACATGACCATGGAGATGCCCGTGTCACAGGCCATACACCCCACTCGAGAATCGTCGACCGCATTTCGTCTAACTCACTCGAGAACACCCTGTCAGCACTCGAGTGCAGGATACGGCTGTTGAAACCGGAAACCGGCCTCTTGTGGAGTTCGACCCTTGGGGAAGGGGTGGTCTCGCGCCTACTTTGCTCCTGCAAGAAAAACAACGAAAGGGACAAGAAAGAACAGACCCAAGGGCTCGGCAGGGAGGTCCCACCACAAACCCGGAAGATCTCTGAGCGCTTCCCCTCCTTAGCCAAGAGCCGAGCTAAGGTACCCTCAGAGAACACTTAAAAATGAGAGTAAGGAAGCACTGGAAGCCTGTCCTCTGAGGTACCCCTTGGGTCTTATTTATAGATCTTCAGAATCTGAACTGCCAATAACCAAAAGAACTGACCTGGAAATACCAAAAAGCCCCTGGTTGGGCCTGCCAACAGCCAAACTCCGCTGCTCTGAATAGCTATGCGCAGTCCAACCTGGTCTGCCAACAGCGGGGCTCCGCTGTTCTGAGTAGCTATTCGCACCCTTGGGGGTCAGCTCGCCTCCAGTTTCCCCGCAGGAGGCGGCGCGGCCTGGCCTCGCGGCTCGCCCATCCTCCCTGGGCGAGCGCGAGACGGTATGGGCGAGCTGTCCGTCTTCTGCCGGGCGGACCGGCAGCCAGGTCGCGTGCGGGTTGGGGTTGGTTCGCCCGCGCTGGTCTGCTTTGGCCGAGGATTCCTTGCGCGACCTGCTCGCATCGCCTGCCGGCTCGCTCGCCTGAAATGGGCGGGAGCGAGCCAGCCCTTCTGCCGCTCTGCTCAACCTTTCTGGCGGGACCCGCTCGCCGGACACGGGGTTGTACACAATCCCCGCTCTTTTTGAGCTTGAATCAAGCTCGGAAAGAATCATCTAACCCGCGTGTTCGGCGAGCACTGTGCTGAGCTGGCAGGGAATCTTTTGGTGGCCCCCACTGTCCGGCTATAAATACATACCGCTGCCCCCTGTAGGAGGCTCCCCAAATCCCTTTACTTTCTCTGAGCAGACTTTTGTTTTTCGATGCCGGTTAGCGAAGAGGTGCGTGCTCGCCTGGCGGCAGCGGTCCTGCAGACTCAGGAGGAGGCCCTCGAGGCCGCCCCATGGCTAGTTCGCGGATCCTCCGGCCCTCTCTTCAGGCCGGCGAAGGGAAAGATTGTTAGGCGTTCTCTGGCGGGTGACTGCCCGGCCTCCAGCTCGGCGGCGGGCGCTGAGGTTGTCCCCGGGGTACGCGGCCTTCCGCTGATTATCGCTATTCCTCTGACTCCCTGTTTTGCAGGTAATTCCCTGTGAGGAGGTGGAGAACCGGGGAGAGGATCGTCCCCCGCCTCCGTCTCCTGAGAAGATCGCGAGTTCCCCAAGTCCGGATCGCCGACCTCCGAAACTCCCTGTCCGGCGGTCTCCCACGGGCTGGGAAATCTCTTGAGACCCTCGAGGGAGGAACTTTCAGGGTCGGCCGGGCTCTTCTCGCCCATCTGTCGGTGCGGGCGACGTGCCAACCCCTGGTGAGCTGGTTTTTATCGTCGGCTTCGTCTCTTGCTCGCTCATTCTGACCCCACCCCCGCTTGCAGGCTTTCACAGGGCCTCTCCTGAGACCGAGATGAGCGAAGGGTACTCACCTCCGCCTGACGTGGACAGTGTTTCTGACTATCTGGGCGACCCGACCGATGCGGCGGGGATGAAGAGGCAGGTGACGCGGCTATTCCAGAAACACACACTGATGCTGCAGGAGATCATGAAGAGAGTCGATGACGACAAGGCCGAGACCGAGGCCCGGCTCGCAGCCTTGGAGGGCCCTCCGCGCGAAGCAGAAGACGACGATGTCACCTCGCCGGGCGTGCATATAATGCGAGCCGAGGGGCATCTTAAGAGCACCGTGGAGCAGGTCGGCCTGGCTCAGCGGGAGCTGGTGGCGGTTCGCGATTACCACGATCCCCGTGTGCCGCCTCGGTCGGGAACGAAGAGGCGGCACAGGTGGAAGTGGGTCGAGTACTGACCCAGTTGTTTGCCCCTCGCTCGCAGGATACAGCGGGGTTATCGTCATTTCGCAGTTATCTTGTACTTATAATTGCTCGCGACTCTTTTAGCCCGCCTATGGGCCTAACTATTTTGTTGCTGAGATGTATTGAAATTATCGTGCTGCTTTTCTTTTGCCTTCTGTGGGCGGGTTAAGGGAAAGGTCCATTCTTCCTTTTGCGCTGATCGGGGCGAGGGCGAGCCGAGGAGCTCGCCAGACGGGAATCTCCCGTCTCGCGCGGAACGGCGTGCGAGTGCTGGTTGGGGTCGGTTCGCCCGCGCTGGTCTCCCGCGGTTGTAGCCGGGCGAGAACCGTGCCGGCTCGATCTTTGAGGTGCGCTCGCGCGCGGGAAGTCGAACCGTCGGATTAAGTTTTGCTATCCGCACCCCATCTTTCGGCGGTAAGTTTCCCGCCCTCTCTCTTTTCCTATAAATAGGCCTTGCCGGCCCTTATTTCTCCACCGATTCCAAACCCTCCTGCTTCCTGTTCCCGCGGAGTATCGTCTGTGTTCGCCTTCTGGCTTTTTCTCGCGCGTTCGGCCGCGACTCGACGGGGATGGGCGGAGGCGGCGGCGACGTGGACGGCCGAAGCAAGTGCGCTTGGACCTTCTCCGAGCATGATTTCCCTCGCGCCGTTATCACAGAGCGCGAATACTTGGAAGCTCTAGGCGACCATATCCCAGCCGAGTTTTCTGCGAGGCGACCCGAAGAGGGGGAGAAAATCAACGACCTGTCTAGGGATGAGCTCGCCATCCCTCTCGCTCACTTTGAGGTAGGCCTGCGACTCCCCCTGTGGCCCGAGGTGCGCCAGGTGCTAAAATACTTCGGGGTCGTCCTGGGCCAGATGACCCCGAACTCCATCGCCGTCATGATGGGGTTCGCCTGTTTCCTGCGAGAGGAGCGGGTGGAGTTCAGCCTCACAGTGTTCCGGAAGCTGTTCTCCTTCAGGGCGAATCGAGACGGGACGGCTTACTTCTCCAGCGCCCACCTCAAGGTGCGGGAGACAGTTAACAAGAGCCATAACTGGCTGAAGAAGTTCCTGTTCGTCAAGGGGGACTTCGGCAACGTTCCCTTCTCGCCGGTGCAGCTCAGCGAGGCGAGCTACCGACCACCCAGCCTAGGCGGCCACGAAGCTGATCTGTGCGCGTTCTTCGCTGGGAAGAACTTTGAGGTCGCGTTCCTGCGCCGCCACCTTGACGACCTCGCTGCTGTCCCGCCGGGGGGAGGTTTGTCACTCGCCGCTGTTATGCCTTATGCCCTTTCTTCCTTTATCTCACCCCTTCCTCCTGTCAGGCGAGCGCGACATCCCTCTTCACCCTCCTTACGAGAGCGCTCGCATTCCCCCCGGGGTTCTCGCCCGCGCGCAGGCTGCGGATGCCGCCCAGCGCGACATCCCATTGGTCCCGGCCAAGAAGCGGCCGGGTGGCGGACAGCCAGTCCCTCCGCAGAAGGTGGCGAAGACCGCGGATCATCAACCCGCCGCGAGCCAGAGGAAGGGCAAGGCCCCTGCGGTCCTACCTGCTGAGGGTCCCTCGCCCCCCGCGGGTTGCCTCAACCAGCGACTCCCCGGTCGGGGCGGCGGGCACCTCCGCGCCGCAGGGTGGGTCTGAAGCCGCTGCGGAGCCGGTGCCGAGAGGGCATCGTAACTACGGCTACGGCGAGAAGTACTTGGACGAGCTTGGCGTCCCGCTCCTGGCGTGGGACAAGGAGTCGAACCGTGCGACGATCTCGACCCTGCTGCCGAGCTGGATGGAGCAGGATACCATCGGCGGGGAGGCGTACAACCTCTCCTTTGGTCTGTACTCGCGCGAAGACGCCGCCATTTATGACAAGGAGGCGACGCGAGTGCTGATTCATGAGAGCGCGCGGGCCCAGCTGCGCGGTCTGGAGCTGGCTCACATGGTGGGGAGGCGCTGCACCCAGGTGGAGCGGAACGCCGCGTCCATCCAAAAGATGGCGGATGAGAAAGAAGAGGCCCGGAAGCTCGCCCAGGCGGACGCGGACACTCACAGGAGGCGAGCCGACGCGGCCGAGGAGACCCTCGCGCGGTACCTGGGCGGGGTGGTACGTGCTCAACCTGAATCGCACTCCCTCCTTTTCGTGGACAGCTCACGATTATTCCTATTCTTTTTCCCCAGGACGCGGCGACGGCGAGCCGGATGGGTGCCGAGATCGCCACCCTTGGCCAAGAAAAGGCGGCGCTGGAGGCGCGGGTACGCGAGCTGGAGGCCGCCGCCGCTGTCCCTCCTCCAGACAGCAGGGTCTGCCCGCGCGAGCATCTCTCCGACTACGACCTGGAGGTGCTAATGCAAAAGAACGCGGCCAGTGCAGCGAGATACACGATGCAAACGCTGCGGCGCGCGGATCTGCTTACAAGCGAGGCAGCGGGACTCTCGGCGAAGGACGTGGTGCCGGCGCTGTTTCTTCCCGTGCCGGAGCCTGGCGACAAGAACTTCCATCCCATTTAGGATTCCTCAACCCAGATCCCGCGTCTTCCTTGCCCTTTGTAATTTACTTTTCATATGAACATCATCATGTATATGTCTGTTTTGAGATGTATGCGCGGGTTGCGCTTATACTTCGTATTCTTTAGCTGTTGCTCTTTTTATAAGTGCTCTCTCGCCCCCCTTTTTATTTCTTCCAACGCTGTTATTGTCGGATGGCGCGACCTGCCCCTGCGGCCCGGCTCGGGCGAGGTGGCTGCCCGCCCGCCGAGCGAGGCGAGCCGGTTTGTCCCTCGAGCGAGGCGAGCCGGCTCGTCCCTCGGCCGTATGCCTAATTCTCCGCGGGCTCTCGCCCAGGCCTGTGTTTACTCGGCCGCCTTTCCTGGGGCTTGAGGGTGGGGCCATGCTAGGCCCTTTCTCCCTTTTCTCTGACTAACTCTTATGATTCCGACCCGCTGCTCATGCCTGCCTTCGAGTAATTCCCCGGCCTCGCCGGCTAGGTGGGGATCCGACAACGAGATTCGTTCTAGGTTGCAGGTTATCGTCCACTAAGCCATTCCATCGAGTGACTTCCGGCCCTGCCAGCTAGGTGGGAGCCTGGCAGCGGGATCTTCTCGAGGCTAGGGATGACACCGAGTGACTTCCGGCCCTGCCAGCTAGGTGGGAGCCTGGCAGCGGGATCTTCTCGGGGGTCCAAACATATTCCATCGAGTGACTTCCGGTCCTGCCAGCTAGGTGGAAGCCTGGCAGCGGGATTTTCTCGAGGCTAGGGATGACACCGAGTGACTTCCGGCCCTGCCAGCTAGGTGGGAGCCTGGCAGCGGGATCTTCTCGGGGTCCAAACATATTCCATCGAGTGACTTCCGGCCCTGCCAGCTAGGTGGAAGCCTGGCAGCGGGATCTTCTCGATCTTCTCGAGGCTAGGGATGACAACGAGTGACTTCCGGCCCTGCCAGCTAGGTGGGAGCCTGGCAGCGGGATCTTCTCGGGGTCCTAACATATTCCATCGAGTGACTTCCGGCCCTGCCAGCTAGGTGGAAGCCTGGCAGCGGGATCTTCTCGAGGCTAGGGATGACACCGAGTGACTTCCGGCCCTGCCAGCTAGGTGGGAGCCTGGCAGCGGATCTTCTCGGGGTCCAAACATATTCCATCGAGTGACTTCCGGCCCTGCCAGCTAGGTGGAAGCCTGGCAGCGGGATCTTCTCGAGGCTAGGGATGACACCGAGTGACTTCCGGCCCTGCCAGCTAGGTGGGAGCCTGGCAGCGGGATCTTCTCGGGTCCAAACATATTCCATCGAGTGACTTCCGGCCCTGCCAGCTAGGTGGAAGCCTGGCAGCGGGATCTTCTCGAGGCTAGGGATGACACCGAGTGACTTCCGGCCCTGCCAGCTAGGTGGGAGCCTGGCAGCGGGATCTTCTCGGGGTCCAAACATATTCCATCGAGTGACTTCCGGCCCTGCCAGCTAGGTGGAAGCCTGGCAGCGGGATCTTCTCGAGGCTAGGGATGACACCGAGTGACTTCCGGCCCTGCCAGCTAGGTGGGAGCCTGGCAGCGGGATCTTCTCGGGGTCCAAACATATTCCATCGAGTGACTTCCGGCCCTGCCAGCTAGGTGGAAGCCTGGCAGCGGGATCTTCTCGAGGCTAGGGATGACACCGAGTGACTTCCGGCCCTGCCAGCTAGGTGGGAGCCTGGCAGCGGGATCTTCTCGGGGTCCTAACATATTCCATCGAGTGACTTCCGGCCCTACCAGCTAGGTGGAAGCCTGGCAGCGGGATCTTCTCGAGGCTAGGGATGACACCGAGTGACTTCCGGCCCTGCCAGCTAGGTGGGAGCCTGGCAGCGGGATCTTCTCGGGATCCAATTACATTCCGATTTTCTGAGCAAGCTAGACACGACAATCTTGGGGGGAAAAAAAGAAAGACTTCATTATAACAAATCGCGTTGTTTACAGGTGCTTAGGGAAAAAACCTCTTCATGTCGTCTCCGCTCCAGGTGAGACTCAGGGTCTCACCCTCTATATTTTGGAGCCGATAGCCCCCTGATTTCAAAGCTTCCTTCACAATGAATGGCCCCTCCCAGCTGGGGTTGAGCTTCCCCACGGATGCCGACCTTCCTGCCGCATCCACCTTCTTCAGCACCAGGTCCCCTTCTGCAAATTGCTTGACCCTGACATGCTTGTCGAAGTATTTTGCCATCCTCCTCTTGACCTCCTCCTGTCGGATGGCCGAGAGGTCCCTCAACTCTTCCACCATGTCAAGGGAGAGTCTCAGCTCCCCCTCATTCTCGGCTCGCCATCCCTCTCGGCCCTCTTTGGCCGTCCCGACTCGCGGCGTTTGAACTTCAAATTCTATGGGGAGCACCGCCTCGCATCCATGGGAGAGCTTGAAGGGGGTCTCCCCTGTGGCCATGTTAGGGGTGGTTCTAAGGGCCCAAAGAACAGCGGGGAGCTGCTCCACCCAGCTCCCCTTCAAGTTTTCCACCTTCTTCTTGAGGAGATTGACGATGATTTTGTTCGCCGCCTCCACCTGCCCATTGCTCCTGGGGTGGTGGACCGAGGCGAATCTGAGGTCGATCCCGAGCTGCTCGCAGAAACTGGTGAACTCGGCGCTGGCGAACTGGGGTCCGTTATCGGTGACGATGGCTTGGGGCAACCCATGGCGACAGATGATCTCCCCCCATACAAAGTTCCTGATCACTTGGGAGGTCACCTTGGCCAACGCCTTCACCTCCATCCACTTTGAGAAGTAGTCAATCATCACTAGGAGGAACCTTCGCTGGCCGCTGGCCTGGGGGAACGGCCCAACCAAATCCATTCCCCAGATTGCAAAAGGCCAAGGGGCCGTGATACTCTTGAGCTGTTGGGCCGGCTGTAGCTGGAGGGGGGCAAACAGCTGGCACTTATGACATCTTCTTGCGAACTCCGCGGCGTCCCGGCCCAGGGTGGGCCAGAAATACCCCTGCCTGACTATCCTCCCCTCCAAGGTCCGACTCCCGGAATGACTCCCGCACTCCCCGGAGTGGATTTCTTCCAAGATCCTCTGCGCCTCGCCCTCGGACACGCAGCGGGCCAGCATCCCAGAGAGGGTCTTTCTGTATAGCTGCCCGTCTTTAAGGAGGTAGTAGGCGGACTTGTGCCTCAGCTTCTTCCTGTCTACTCCCTCCGGATACTCTCCCGTGGAGAGGAAAACTACTACTGGGTCCATCCATGAGGACTGCTGATCGATCTCCATGATCTCTCCTTCTTCGATGGAGGGGCGAAACAGGTCGGTGATGGTGCCTCCTGCCCGGGGGCCGTGCTTTGCTAGCTGGTCGGCATGGTCATTCTCTCCCCTCGGTACGTGCCGGATGGAGAAGGTCTGGAAGGTCCCGATGACTCCCTTCACTTTGACCAAGTATAACTTCAGAGCGGGCTCCCTTGCTTCGAACTCTCCGTTGATCTAGGAAGCCACCACCATGGAGTCGGTTAGGACCTCTACATCCAGCACCCCCAGCTCCCTGGCCAGGCGCAGCCCCGCTATCACTGCTTCGTACTCGGCCTGGTTGTTGGTAATGGGGAAATGCACCACCACCGTCTGCTCAATCTGAGTCCCTTGGGGGCTCTCTAGAACCACTCCTATCCCGAGTGAATGCCTTCCTGAGGCTCCATCCACCCTCACCTTCCAAGGAGTCGGGCAAGTGAGCTCCTCCTCTGCTACTTCTACCACGTAGTCGGCCAGGAAGTCGGCCATCGCCTGAGCTTTGATCGAGAGCCGCGGAACGAAGGAGAAATCGAACTCGCTTAGCTCCACCGACCACTTGGCCAGCCGGCCTGAGTGCTCCACCCCCTCGAAGATGTTGCGGAGAGGATGGTCGGTCACCACTCGGATCGGGTGCGCCTGGAAGTAAGGCCGTAGCCTCCGAGCCGAGACGATTAGGGCGAATGCAAGTTTCTCCAAGATTGGGTACCGGAGCTCGGCCTTCCTCAGGACCCGGCTGACGTAATAAATGGGGAGCTGCCTCTTCCCCTCTTCACGTACTAAGACGGAGCTCAAGGCCTCAGCCCCGACCCCGAGATATAAGAACAAATCCTCACCCTCCTTCGGCCCCTAGAGCAGCGGGGCTTGTGTCAACTGCGCCTTGAGGGCCTGGAAGGCCTCTTCACATTCCTGGCTCCATTCGAACCTCTGGCCTCCCCTCAGCGTTTTGAAGAAGGGGGAGCACTTCTCCCCTGCCCGAGAAAGGAAACGGCTCAGTCCTGCTAGCTTCCCTGTCAGCCGCTGGACCTCCTTCGCATTCCGCGGGGACCCCAACTCCAGGATAGCCTTGACCTTGTCCGGGTTCGGCTCGACCCCCGCGGGGGTGAGGAGGTGCCCCAAGAACTTCCCTCGGCTAGCCCCAAAAACGCACTTAAGAGGATTCAGCCGCATTTTGTATCTACGCAGGGTGGCGAACGTCTCCTCCAGGTCCCGGAGGTGGGAGTCCACGTCCCGGCTCTTGATCATGAGGTCGTCCACGTACACCTCCAAGTTCCTCCCCCTCTGTTCCTTGAAGACCCTATCCATCATTTTCTGGTAGGTGGCACCAGCATTCTTCAGCCCGAACGGCATCATCTTGTAGCAATAGCAGCCGTCCCCTGTGATGAATGAGACATCCTTGATGTCCGGGGGTGCATCCTGATCTGGTGGTAACCTGAAAAGGCATCTAAAAAACTCATTACAGAAAAGCCGACGGCGGAATCAACCAGCGCGTCGATCCGAGGCAAAGGGTAACATTCCTTAGGACAAGCTTTATTAAGAAGAGAGAAATCGATACACAACCGCCAGCGGCCGTCTCCTTTTTTAACCATCACAACGTTTGAGACCCAGCCGGGGTACTGAATTTCGGATACGAAGCCGGCTTTGAGAAGCTTGGCCACCTCCTCCCTGATGGGTTCCGCCAGCCTGTCCGCCGTGGACCTCTTCTTCTGCTGGACGGGGCGTGCTCCCGGGTCCAGGTTGAGGCGGTGGCAAGCCACATCCGCGTCAACCCCCGACATCTCCGCGGCGCTCCAGGCGAAGATGTCCACGTTCTTCTGGATGCACTCCAGCATCCTGCCCTGGTCCTCCGGGGTCAGCCCCCCGCTGACGCGGATCCTCTCCATCCTGCCTCCGCGGGTGAGCACTTCCAGCTCCACCACCTCCTCTGCGGCCTCCAGCCTGGACTGCTCCCCCATCCTTCGGCGTCCCCTTCCTCCGAACGGGGACCTCTACCTCCATCTCCCCTCCTACGGCCCTCACTTCGGCCACTTCCTCCATATCTCCTCCTTCCGCCTTCCCTGCGCAGTCCTTCGCCCCCGGCTTCACCTCTCCGGCTTCCTGCTCGTCCTCCTCCATCCTCCGCCCCATCTCCTCGGCTCCTTCCTGCCAAGAGATGGTGTTTACCGCGGTGACGTAGCATTCCCGCGCCACCTTCGGGTCTCCCCTAACTCTGACCTGCACCCCCTCAGCGTTGAACTTCAGGCACTGATGGAAGGACGAGGGGACGCAGTGGAAGGCGCTGATCAGGGGCCTCCCGAAGATTGCGCTGTAGCTGCTGGGGGCATGCACGATGACGAACTTGCAGTTTCGGGACTGCCCCCCCAGGGTGACATGGAGGCCGACTCCTCCCTCTACCTCCTTCCTTTCTCCTGAGAATCCGAACAAGGCCCCGTCCGAGGCCAGTACCCTCTTAGCCTCCACCTGCATCGAGTCAAACGCCTTTTTGAAGACGACGTTCACGGAGCTCCCATTGTCCACGAGGATCCGAGAGACAGTGAAGTTCTCGATGGCGGCCTTGATGACCAGCGCATCACAGAACGGATCCTCGTGGTCCGACATATCACTTCTGGAGAAGGTGATCCTCTCCTCCGGGGGCGGGGTTTGGGATGTAGAGGCGACGCTCCGCCGATACATGGTGTGGAGGCTTGCCTTACGGGAAGCCTCAATCCCCACTCCCCCGTGGATCACCCCGATCCCTCCTCGGGTTCCCACATCCACCCGGTCTTCGCAGCGATCCTCCTCCGCCCGAGGCAGGACCTCCTCGATCCTCACTTCCTGCCGCGCCTCCTCCTGCTGCTGTTGCCGCCCCATGTTCCCTCTCATTTCCAGGAACTCCGGGCACGTGGCTGTTGCGTGCCCCTCTTCTTGATGGAAGTCGCAGTAGGGCAGCTCCACCCTGAACTCCCTTCTCCTCCTCGGTCGCCCACCTGGCCAACTTCCTTGCAAATTCTGGGTTCGACGCCTCCCCGTCGACCTCTCTCGCCGCCCTCTCCATCAGCTCCTCGTAGGAGAGGGGGGGAATTCTCTTCAGCTCCATGCGGAAGAAACCCTGCTGCAGGCCCAGTGTGAAGGCCATCATCAGACTGTGGCCCGACATCTCCTGGACTTGGGTAACCTCCTCCTGGAACCGATCGACGTAGCTCCCCAACGTCTCGTTCACCCCCTGCTTTATGTGGAACAGGGACTCGGACTCCTTCTTCCTCTTCTTTGAGGTAGTGAACCTCAACATGAACCCTCGGCGCAGGTCCTCGAAGCAATAGATGGAACTGGCCGGCAGCTGATGGAACCACTCCCTTGCCTTCTCTCGGAGCGTGATGGCGAAGAGACGGCACTTGAATCCATCCGACATCTGACGGATGGAGACCACGTCCTCGAACCATTGGACATGCTGAACCGGGTCTCCTTTTCCGGTGTAGTAGGACATCTCGGGCTCCCTGAACCCTTCTGGTACTGGTGCTGAGGAGACCAGCTCGCTGAATGGGCTGCTTCCAACCGCCGGGCGAGCCGGCGAGTCCCGCGAGCCCAACTCGCCGAATCGGCCTCGGCCTGCCGAACCGGGGAAGAGCTCGTGCCCCGAGAGCTCGCTCCCCCGGCCTTCCTCGGCCACTTCCTTTCCAGCTCGCCGACCAGGGGCGTCCTCGCCCAGAGAGGGGGCGGCTGCGATCTGGGCTGCCGGAGTCGAACACTCGGCCCGCACGCCGAGTGCGATCTTGACGAGGTCCAGCACCTCGTTCCTGAAGTCCTCAAACATCCCTACTGTCGCGAGAGGCGGGGGGGGGGGGGGGGGGCGGTGAGTTCTGCCTGTCAGATCCTTGTCCTCCCGTCATTGAGCTCGCCGAAGCTTTTCTGCACTGACCACTCTCCACGCTCACCGCACCAAAATGTTGAAACCGAAAACCGGCCTCTTGTGGAGTTCGACCCTTGGGGAAGGGGTGGCCTCGCGCCTACTTTGCTCCTGCAAGAAAAACAACGAAAGGGACAAGAAAGAACAGACCCAAGGGCTCGGCAGGGAGGTCCCACCACAAACCCGGAAGATCTCTGAGCGCTTCCCCTCCTTAGCCAAGAGCCGAGCTAAGGTACTCTCAGAGAACACTTAAAAATGAGAGTAAGGAAGCACTGGAAGCCTGTCCTCTGAGTTACCCCTTGGGTCTTATTTATAGATCTTCAGAATCTGAACTGCCAATAACCAAAAGAACTGACCTGGAAATACCAAAAAGCCCCTGGTTGGGCCTGCCAACAGCCAAACTCCGCTGCTCTGAATAGCTATGCGCAGTCCAACCTGGTCTGCCAACAGCGGGGCTCCGCTGTTCTGAGTAGCTATTCGCACCCTTGGGGGTCAGCTCGCCTCCAGTTTCCCCGCAGGAGGCGGGCGCGGCCTGGCCTCGCGGCTCGCCCATCCTCCCTGGGCGAGCGCGAGACGGTATGGGCGAGCTGTCCGTCTTCTGCCGGGCGGACCGGCAGCCAGGTCGCGTGCGGGTTGGGGTTGGTTCGCCCGCGCTGGTCTGCTTTGGCCGAGGATTCCTTGCGTGACCTGCTCGCTCGCCTGCCGGCTCGCTCGCCTGAAATGGGCGGGAGCGAGCCAGCCCTTCTGCCGCTCTGCTCAACCTTTCTGGCGGGACCCGCTAGCCGGACACGGGGTTGTACAACGGCCATCGACACGCCCGTGTCCCCAGCCGTGTACCTCACACAGAGTAGGACACGGCTTGGGGACACGCCCGTGTCCCAGGCCGTGTGACCCACTCTCCTCAGCCTAGTTACCACTGGAACTTTGGGGCATTACAATCCTCCCCTCCTTACAAAAATTTCGTCCCGAAATTTGCATACAGTACTCAGGAGACTCTCAACCAAAAATGTGTTACAACATTTTTTGTACACATGTTAGCTCTTCACGACCACAGTTGTCCCATGTTAGCTCTTCACGGCCACAGTTGTCCCATCAGACCTTGACCATCCCGATTGTCTTGTTCCACAACTGCTTATCGGCTTTATCCTCGATCCGGATGAGCCTAACCCTCGTCGTTATCCCATACTCAACCGACACACGATTGTTCTCAATCACTTGAGCTGGATCTTTGAAGGCTTTCCGAAGCACAGATATGTGAAACACATCATGTAATCCACCCAATTCTGCCGAAAGTGCTAGCCGATAGGCAACTTCACCAACTCTTTCCACCACTTCAAATTGGCCAAGATATCGCAGACTTAGCTTTTTCAAGCGCCGAATCCTGGACACGCCTTTGAAGGGTTTGATTTTCAAATATACTCATTCGCCAACCGCAAACTCAACATTTTGGTGCTTGACGTTGGAATATTTGGCTTGTCTATCTTGGGCTATCAGTAGCCTCTCTCAAATAGAGCATATCATCAAATTAGCTTCTTCGACTTCCTTACACTTATATTGTTTTGATTCGCCTGCTTCTGCCCAAGCTAACGGTGTACAACACCTACGACCATACAAAGCTTCAAATGGTGTCATACCGATGCTCGCTTGGTAGTTTTTGTTATAGGCAAACTCCACCATATAGAGATGATCTTCCCATCTCTTACCAAAATCCAGGGCGCACATTCAGAGCATATCCTCCATTGTTCTGTTGTTCCTCTCAGTCTGGCCATCCATTTGGGGATGAAAGGCCGTACTGAACGTTAACTTTGTTCCCAATAGGTGATGGATTAGCCTACAATCATTTGATGTGAACCGCCCATCACGATCACTTATGATGCTACGGGGAATACCGTGCAGCCGTACGATCTGCTCAACATAGAGTTTCTCCAAGACTTTCACTGAATCTTCCCTCTTGTTTGGAAGGAAGTGGGCCACTTTGGTCAACCGGTCTACGATCACCCAAATTGAATCATTCCCGCGTTGAGATCTCGGAAACCCGTGCACGAAATCCATTGTAATATCATCAAAGTTCCATTCCGAAATAGGTAACGACTTCAAGAAACCTCCGGGCTTCTGGCATTCCGCTTTCACCAAAACACAAGTTTGACATTTCGCCACGTAATGCGCTATGTCTTTCTTTAATCCTGACCACCAGAATAACTTTTTCATGTCCTTGAACATCTTTGTGCTCCCAGGGTCAATAGAGTATTTTGTAAAGTGAGCTTCATATATCAATTCTTCTCTCAACTTACCCATACTCGGGATGCACAAACGACCCTCTTTCCACAAAAGGTCATCATCCCAGGAGAATTGGCCATCTAGCCTATCCTTTGCATAGCATTGGAGACTTTCATCCAACTCCGTTGCTCGTCAAACCCTGCCCGCAAGATCATATTGTACATCCGTCCAGTTTAAGCATGCATCAGCTGTGGAATTCTTGTCAACACAAGAAATCACTAACGCTTCCAACTCCTGGATCAGACGCTCATCATGCATCTGCAACCAATTTGCCCTTGACGGAGTCCTATGACTCAAGGCATCAGCGAGCATGTTTCCCTTCCCGGGAGTATCATTAATATCAAAGGTGTAGTCTCCAAGGAACTCCATCCACCTTCGTTGTCGCATATTAAGATTCTTCTGATCCAACAAGTACTTTAGGCTCTTATGGTCTGTAAAGATATCCACTTTTACGCCATATAGATAATGCAGCCACAATCTAAGCGCAAAGATCACCGCCGCCAACTCCAAATCATGAACAGGATAACTCTGCTCATGCACTTTCAACTGGCGTGAGTCATAGTGTTGGGTACATTGGAATATATGTACCTGATTTGAAGAAGCCTCACCCTACTCAATGATATACATCAAGGTGTATTTGATGTACTTTGAGTTTATTTGTGCAGGTTAAGTAACTGCAGGTTTGCAGGAAAAGTTTCTAAGTCCATGTGTTGACACCTAGAAGAAAAGTGTCGACACTTAAGAAGACTTGTGTCGACACCCAGAGAAGCAGTGTCGACACTTGGAGTAATTGTGTCGACACCAGGAAGGCAGAGTCGACACCAGAAGAAAAGTGTCGACACATACAGGCAGTGTCGACACACAATGAAGAAATGTCTAAAGAATCAGTGTCGACACTTAGAAGCAGTGTCGACACCCAGAGAAACTTTGTCGACAGCAAAAGTGTCGACACTAGGAGGCTGTATCGACACTCAGCAAAACATCAACAAAGTTCAAGTACAAGTGTCGACACTAGGAGGCTGTGTCGACACTCAGCAAAACATCAACAAAGTTTAAGTACAAGTGTCGACACAAAGGAGATGTGTCGACACTCAGCAAAAGTTTCAACACATGAAGAATTTGTCGACACAAAGAAAATGTGTCGACACACAACAAAAGTTTCAACACAGAAGGCATGTGTCGACACAAAGAAGATGTGTTGACACTTAGCAAGTTTCAACACAAGAAGATGTGTCGACACAAAGGAGTTGTGTCGACACTTAGCAGAAATCAACTAAGTATTGAAGAAGAAGGACTTGTGTCGACACACATTATCAGTGTCGACACATTCTGAAGAAGCAGTGTCGAGAAGCTATTTCAACAACACAAGCAGTTGTGTCGACACCATGAAGGCTAGTGTCGACACTTAGTCTACTTGTGTCGACACTTGGTCTATTTGTGTCGACACTTAAAGACTATCTGTCTCGACACTTTCAGACAGTGACAGAGTTTTCAAGAAGTGACTGGATGACTTGACAGCTGCCATTTCAACCAGTCAACTGCTACTGTCAGAGCTGTCAGAAGATCGTTAGGAACCAGATCAGCCGGTCACCATGAAGAAAGCCTATATAAAGGCTTATTCCTTCAACAGAAGACATTGAATCAGATAGAGAGAAGCAATCATTGAAGTGAGAAACAACAAACAAGAAGAAGACTTCAAGTGAAGATCTAAGAAGTTGGAGAGAGAAAGCTCCTTCTAAGAAGACAGCTATTGAACCAGGCTGATAAAGAAAGTTTCAGATTGAGATCTGATTCTCAAGTCAGCAGTTGATTGAAGATCATCTGCATAGAGATTCAACCGTACTGTGTTCTAATTCAAGAAGCTTTGAAGAAAGCCAATGGAGGTGGATCTCTGCAAAGTTCTTTCAAGAACTCATCAAGAAACCAGTCAACTCAACTTTCTCAATCAGAGTTGTGGTTATTAATCCTTGTATTTTTTATTTTTTGTAAGATCCTAAGGGATCTGAGTTGTAAGCCTATATTTATAAAGGCTGAGTGGTAGGGCTTGTGTGCCTGAGTGTATGAGATACATTTCTCTGAGTGTAGGCCTTGTTAGAAGGCTGAGTGTAGGCCTTGTTGAAGGCTGAGTGTAGGTCTTGGTGAAGACTGAGTGGTAGGGCTTTTGTGCCTGAGTTGTAGGAGTGGGATCACTCTGAGTTGTAGGAACCTATTTGGGGTTCTGAGCTGTAAGATCTGTGGATCTTAGAAGTAGTGGAGAAGTTAGGCAGAATCTAGTACACTACTAGATAGGCGAAGGGGGAAAGTGGATGTACCCAGACCTTGGGGAACCACTATAAAAACTGTGTGTTCTCTGTGTGTGCTTTATTCTGTGATTGCTGTGTTGTATGTGCTGAATTGCTGTGAAGAATTGCATATAATTCTGTGTTTCTGCCAAAAAATTAAAAAAGATTAAGTGCACCTATTCACCTCCCCCTCTGGGTGTTTAGGCACTAGTTCTTTCAAGTGGTATCAGAGGCAGGTTACTCAAAAAGGACATAACAGTCTGAGTAAAAGATCCTGTAGGCAGAATCAGCAGAATCAAGAATCAAGAAAATGGGCTCAACTGAGAATCATAAAGAGCTAGGATCCATGAAGTTGTCAATCTGCAGAAAGGAGATCTTTGGCATTTGGAAAGAAAGGGTTAGACTTTTTATGGAAGCTTCAGACCCAAGAATATATATTACTGTTAAAGAAGGGTCATATGTGCCAATGAAAGTATCTATTCTAGATGCAAATCAGAGAACTCCAAAAGACTATTCAGAAATGACTAAGGATGAAATTATTCTGGCCACTATGGACAAGAGGGCCCAGAATATTATTGTAAGTGTAATTGATGATGCCACATTTCAGAATCTGATTCATTATAAAACATCAAAAGAAATGTGGGACACACTAATAGTCTATATGGAAGGATCAGAAGAGGTAAGACAAGACAGGAAGTCTTTGTTAAACCAAGAGTATGAAAGCTTCAGACAAGGCAGGTCTGATAGCATAACTGAATGCTACAAGAAATTCTTTAGGATAGTCAATGAATTGATGTCCTATGGAAGAGAGTTCAGCAATTATGAATTGAATGATAAGTTCTTGAGATCCCTGACAAAGGATTGGGATACTAAGATTTGTGCCATAAGGGAAATGACCAAACTAGCTGATATACCTCCTCCAATATTGTTTGGAAAACTGTTATCTTATGAGATGCATTTAATGGTAAGGAAGGAGGAAGAAAATACTACTAGGGTGGAGCACAAAGAAAGAGTTGTGGCCTTCAAGACTGAAGCCACTAAGAAATATAGAAGCAAGTCTCCATCTCCACCACAAATAGTTGCTGAGACAGTATCTGATACTTCAGATAACAAGAAGTCAGAAAGCAGTGAAAGTGATGAAGACTTTGCTGCATTTACTAGGCATTTTCAGAAGTTTCTAAAGAAGAAGCAGTGGAGGTCCAAGCCATCCACTTCACAGCCAAAAGATGACTACTACCAGAAAAGGAAGTCATCAAGGAATGACAGGAGAAAATCCAAGTCTAGTAATACAACATCCTCAAAGATAGTATGCTATTGTTGTAATAGATAAGGACATGTAATAGCTGATTGTCCAGAAAAGAGGAAAGAGTCTACTGACAAGAAGAAGACACAGTTCAAGGGCAAAAAGGAAAGGTCCTTTGTTGCCAAGAAGGATAAAAGTCTGACTGATATGTCATCTTCAGAAACAGATTCAGAAGCTGAAGCATATATTGGCTTTTTTGCTGAAGTAGAAGAAAATGAGTTCATGCAGCTAATGAACTCAATTTATGAGCAGGAGGACATTCAGTGCAAGGGACTAATGCCATTATCAGAAGGAGACAAAATCCAGGATCAGCCTGGACCTAGTCAGGTACAAAATTATTCTTCAAGTTCAATTACTAGTACTGAGTCAGATTCAGATACATTAGCATCAAGTGATGTGAGTGGATCTGAATCTGAAGGAGACATTCATCAGTTAATTGATGAATATAGAGTATTGTTGCAGGCTTTGAAGAAAAGCAAACTCTTGGCCAAGACTCAGGCTAAGAAGATTGCTAGTCTTAAAGTGGCTGCAACAGATTTTGACAAGTTATTAGATCAGAAATTAAATGAAATAGCCAGACTGAAGAATATTACAGTTATTCAGATGGGGACTATTACATTTAAAAATGATCAAATTAGAAATTTGGAGATTAGTCTTCAGAAGGAGGGAGATATTGTAGCAAGTTTTTCTAAACCAAAGTCTGTTCTACCTTTGATTGATGAGTTCATTCCTCAAAAGGGTAAAACTGGATTGGGGTTTACTAAACCTGCCAGGACAGTACAGTCCAAGTCCAAGGGCAAAGCCCCAGTACTCAACAAGAAGCCTGCTGTAGATAAAACAGTCAGGGTTGTACCTAAACAAAGGTACAACAGATTTGTGTGCTGGTGTTGTGGCAAGGTAGGACACTTTGCCATAGACTGTTGGCACAATTCAAGTGCCAAGGTGAGTAGAAAACTGCATGCTAGAAAATCTACAGGTAGTTTTGTTAAGAGTCAGACTAACTTGCACCAAGGACCCAAGAATTTTTTGGGTTCTAAGGTTAAGTAATATGTTTTGTAGGTGAGTCCAAGTGGTCATGCCCCAATATGGTACTTGGACAGTGGATGTTCCAGGCACATGACTGGAACTAGGGGATTGCTGAAGGACTATACATCAATCAAGGATGGTCCTAAAGTTATCTTTGGTGGTTCTGAAAAAGGAATCATCAAAGGCTTTGGTAACATTTCTAGCAACCTTATTACAATCACTCAAGTGGCTTATGTAAAGAGTTTGAAACATAACCTCATTAGCATAAGTCAGCTGAGTATTTTAGGATATGACATCTCATTTGTCAAAGATGGTTGTCATATCAGTAGGTCAAGTGATCAAAAAATCATTTTGACAGGATATAGGAAGAGAAATGTCTATTGTCTAGACATTATGTGTGAAAACATAGTTTCTCCTATTTGTCTTGTAGCTGATGAGAAAGTCTCACATTGTGTTAAATGGCACAAGAGGCTGGCTCATCTTAACTATAAGACAATTTGCCAACTCTTTAGCAAAGAGTTAGTGAGAAATGGTCCTCAGGTTAAGTTTATAAAGGATGGGATATGCTCAGCTTGTCAAAAGGGCAAGCAGACCAGATCCTCCTTTAATAGCATTGAAAACAAAGATGCTGTGAGGTGACTATACGTCTTGCATATGGATCTTTTTGGTCCTATGTCAGTTCACAGCCTAGGTAGGAAGGTCTATACATTTGTGGTAGTTGATGACTACTCAAGGTATTCCTAGGTGTTCTTCCTAAGGCAAAAATCTGAAACACCAAGTATCTTGTATAGTTTTGTTAAACAAATTCAGAATGAGTTAGACAGTATAGTGGTCAAAATAAGAAGTGACCAATGTACTGAATTCCAGTCTGATAGTATGACAAAGCTATGTGAAGAGTTTGGGATATTTCAGGAATTTTCCTCACCAAGAACACCTTAGCAAAATGGTATTGCTGAAAGGAAAAATAGAACCATGATAGAGGCTGGTAGAACCCTATTGAGTGACACATCTCTCCCAGAATATTTCTGGGCTGAGGCAGTTAACACTGCATGTCATGTGATCAATAGGACTACTATCACCAAGAGCCACAAGAAGACCCCCTATGAGATTGTGAAGGGCGGAAAACCAAATCTATCCTATTTCAGGATCTTTGGTTGTAAATGTTATATACTTAACAATGGTAAGTCTTATTTAACCAAGTTTGCTGTCAAATCCCAAGAGGGGATCTTTGTTGGGTACAACAACAACAGTAATGCTTATAGGGTCTACAACTTGACTACTCAAGTTGTAGAAGAGTCAGTTCATGTTGTGTTTGATGAAGCTAGACTCATTAACAATGAATTGTCTAGAAGTGTTTGCAGCTCCACAGGTGTGACTGAGAAGATGGACAAGCTTACTACTAAAGAAGGTCCTACTGCAAGTCAGCAAGTGGATGATAGTGTCTGCTGTCCAGGGGGAGTACAAGATACTCCTGTTGCTAAAGAAGACCAAGAGGAGCTGCTGAATGAAGAAGCTGAAGGTGTACAACCAGTAGACAGGCTGCCTCCAGCAAATAGGCATTTAAAAGATCATCCAGCCAATCAAATTATTGGAGATCTCAGTCAAGGGGTACAAACAAGGAGCAGGAATCTAAGTTCAGTTCTCTACTTCAGTTTTCTATCCCAAGTAGAGCCAAAGAAATTTGAAGAAGCTATCCTAGACCATCATTGGATTGAGGCAATGCAAGAGGAGCTGAACCAGTTCAAAAGATGCAAAGTCTGGGAGCTTGTTCCTAAACCAAAAGACCACAACATTATAGGAACTAAGTGGATCTTTAGGAACAAGTTGGATGAAAATGGAGTAATTATAAAGAACAAAGCTAGACTAGTTGCTAAAAGATATAGGCAGGAAGAAGGTATTGATTTTGATCAAACCTTTACTCCAATAGCCAGACTGGAAGCAATAAGGATGTTCCTTGCCTATGTAACATTCCAAGGGTTCAAGGTATACCAAATGGATGTTAAGTCAGCTTTTCTGAATGGAAATCTGAAGGAAGAAGTCTATGTAGAACAGCCATCAGGTTTTGTTGATTCTACTAAACCTAATTATGTTTATAGACTTAGGAAGGCTTTGTATGAGTTAAAACAAGCCCCTAGGGCTTGGTATGAAACTCTGTCTAGTTTCCTCATTGAGAATAAATTCATAAGGGGAAAAATAGACAAGACTCTATTCCTTAGGGAATCCAGAGGTAAGATTATCTTAGTCCAAATATATGTAGATAACATCATATTTGGGTCTACAAAAAGTAGTCTTTGCAGGAAGTTTGCAAAACTAATGCAAGGATAATTTGAAATGAGCAGTATGAGGGAACTTAAGTTCTTCTTTGGTCTCCAAGTTAGACAGACTGAGGATGGTTTATCCATATGCCAGTCTAAGTTCACCCTAGAATTGATAAGGAAATATGGTATGGAATCATCCACTACCATGAAAACTCCTATGGGGTCAAGCATGTCTCTAAGCAAAGATGATGCAGGGAAACCTGTAGATGAAACTTTGTATAGAGGGATAGTTGGCTCTCTATTGTATTTGACTGCTAGTAGACCAGATATCATGTATGCTACATGTATCTGTGCTAGGTACCAAGCTTGCCCTAAAGAATCTCACTTGACAGCAGTCAAAAGAATTTTGAGATATCTTAAGGGCACTCCTTATCTAGGCCTTTGGTACCCTAGGAATGAAGAGTTTGAACTGACAGGTTATTCAGATGCAGATTTTGCAGGCTGCAAGGAAGATAGAAAGAGTACCACATGTACCTGTCAGTTTCTAGGTGGAAGGCTGGTGTCATGGAGTAGCAAGAAGCAAACTAGTGTGGCTATCTCCACAGCTGAGTCAGAGTATGTTGCTGCAGGAAGCTGCTGTGCACAACTACTATGGATACAACATCAGCTAGACGATTATGGTATTCAAGTAAGTAGAACACCTTTATTTTGTGATTCTACAAGTGCTATTTCTATTGCAAATAATCCTGTCTCCCATGGTAGGACTAAGCACATAGAAATAAAATACCATTTTCTAAGAGAACATGTGGAAATAGGAGATATTTCACTAGAGTATATTAATACAGATAATCAGCTAGCTGATATGTATACTAAGCCCTTAGATGAAATCAAATTTAATAAATTTAAAATTGAATTAGGGATGATAAACTTAGAATATTTTACAAAAATTGGCTAAGTAAAAAGGTGTCGACACACAGAGTTGTCTGTGTCGACACATAGTAGTGGTGTCGACATTTCAGAGAAATGGTGTCGACACATCTAGGAAGTCTGTGTCGACACTTCAGAGAATTAGTGTCGACACATGCAGTGTAGGTGTCGACACATCCAAAGTGGTGTCGACACTTAGGATTTACACAGAATTAGTCTAGTAAAGTCTCGACTAAGTGTCGAGCTAAGTGGTGTCGACACATAAACAAGTGTCGACACATATATTCTGTCGACTATACTTGTGCCGACACATAGTTGTCGAGACATTATAAGTTAGTGTCGACACTTTTCAACAGTGTCGACACAATTTAAGTATTTTGACGCTCCTTTTCACCTTCGATTCTAGAAAGGTATAAATAGGTTCTCGCCATTGTTTGTCGACACGCTCACCAAAGTTTCGAGACCAAACTTGTGTGTCGACATCTCTCTTCTCTAAATTCAAATTTCTTCAAACCCTAATGGCGCCCAAGCTAGAAGAGAATGTTAATGAAGGATATGAACTCGTGCGACATGCCTTTGATGACGCGGAACTTGAAATCAAAGGTGTGGTAACCCTAATTGCCGAAACTGGACTGGAATACCTTATTTCTGAACCTATCAAGATCTGGAAGAAGGAGGTCCTAGAATTTCTGAGTGCAGCTTCACTTGACGACTCTGGACTCAAGATTAAGTCCAGAGTTCATGGAACCAAGGTCAAGGTCACACCAAAAAGTCTAAGGAAGGTACTTCAACTACCAAGAACAAAAGAAGAAGAAGATGTACCTGCTTCTAAGACTAGAGAGGCATTGAGATGGTGTGGACTGGATTCAAATCTGAAGATTGGATCAGTATTCAACAAAAAAGGAATGAATATTCAAGGGAAATTCTTATCTGAAATAGTAGGCAAGGTCATCCTGAGCAAGTCTGGAGGAATTGACAGAATTTCAGCTTATATGTTCAGTTTGATGACAAGGATTATCTTCAAACTTAATACTGATTGGTCTGCAGTTATGTTTGAAAAGATAAAAGAGAGTATGAAGAAGCCCAATCTGGAAGAATTCTGAGTTTATACCTAGCTGGAAGTATTCCAGAGGTGATGAATCAGGCAGCTGGTTCTAAAATAAACCACATGAGGAGAATGGATTTGAGAATCTTCTCTAGGTGTGATAGGGTGCACATCTGCTTCAGAGGATGAAGAGGCTGTTAGAGCCAAGAAGAGGAAGTTCCAAGTCTTCAAGAGAAGACGCCAGAACTATAAGAAAGCCCTACAGACAGTTGATCCACAGCCTGCCACCACTATTGATTATAGTTCTCTGATGATAGCATTGCAAATCAAGCTAGATGAGCAAAGGCAAGTTATAGAAAAATATGTGGATGAAGGGAATAAATCCCTGCAGTTTGATCTTGCACAAGACATCAAATCTATCAGATTTGAAGTGAATCTTAACAGGAAGGAAATGACTGACTGCTTACATAAAGGAGGAAATGCAGTAGTCTATCTGGCCACACATCACGAGAAAATAAAGAGAAAACTTGATGACCTAGAAGTGAAGAAAGGGTATGTCCTGAAAAACCAGATAAGGATGAATGATAATTTGACAGCTTCTCATAATGCTATTATAACTGAAATGAAAAATATAGCTACTGCTCAGACTACAGTAAGTGTCACTGCCAAAGCAGAATTTGACAAACAATTGCAAGAGAGCCTAACTGCTGTCAAAACTGCCATTGAAGATTCACAGAAGATGATTACTGACAAGCTCCAAAGATTAAAACCTTTCTATAAAGATGGGATCATATAGAGAGAGAAGTCATAAAGGGGGAGAGGGTATTAGTCAAGACAGGCTCTGATCATGCCAAATGGATTTCAAATTCCATCAGAGCCACCCTTGGATATCCACCCTTATGTGATGGTGACAATGTTGCAGAGTTTGGAATTAATCCTGCATAATTTGCAGGGGAGCAGGCTGAAGTAGCTCAAGTGATATACCCTCCACCAGACTTTGACATGATACATCAAGAGATACAGACTATGTACAGTCCTCCTGAGGGAAATCAGAATGTCATCATAGAGAAAGTTGTCCAGCCTGTGCTAGAGGCAATACTGAAAGAACAAGAGGCTTTGCTAAAATAACAAGAAGCTCAATTTTCTAAGAAAAGATTCAGAGAGCAAGCTGAACTAAGGCCTGATTTTGAACAATGGAGCCCCACATCTAGTAATATCATCTTGACTGCACGGAAGGCTGCTAAGGACAATGTCCTGGATAGAGGCAAGTGGTATTCTGATCTGGAGTGGAGGAAGCATGAGAATAGGCAAGAGGCCATTGTACAATATAGAAGAAAGGCTAAACTGGGAAAGCTACCTCCTAATGCACAGGAGCCTAGCAAGTATTTTCCCAAGCTTTATCACTATTTTGAAAGGCAGAAGATAAAGGCTGAGGAGTTGAAAAAGAAAGATCTCAAAGGGAAGAAGCCTGCTACTGCTGATGACACTGAAGCTCCAGTTCAAGCTAAGATTCAATCTGAAAAGGGGATTGTAATCAAGGAACCAGATCAACAATAGGATAGCATTTTTCTTAAGTTTACAAGTTGTAATCATTTGTATTAAAATTCTATGTAAACTTTTGACTAATGAAAATGTTGGAATTTATAAGAACATTGTGTCATAGTTTAAATCTATTACATTAATTGTTCTGAGCTATTTGTATATACATGTTCTGTTCATGCATGTTTAAGTATTTTCCCTGTCATATATTACTGTTTTACATCATACTGAGAATTTGTTATGTATGGTGTATATCATTGACTAAGGGTTATGACTTCTCCAAATAGGGGGAGATTGTTGGGTACATTGTAATATATGTACCTGATTTGAAAAAGCCTCGCCCTACTCAATGATATACATCAAGGTGTATTTGATGTACTTTGAGTTTATTTGTGCAGGTTAAGTAACTGCAGGTTTGCAGGAAAAGTTTCTAAGTCCATGTGTCGACACCTAGAAGAAAAGTGTCGACACTTAAGAAGGCTTGTGTCGACACCCAGAGAAGCAGTGTCGACACTTGGAGTAATTGTGTCGACACCAGAAAGGCAGAGTCGACACCAGAAGAAAAGTGTCGACACATACATGCAATGTCGACACACAATGAAGAAATGTCCAAAGAATCAGTGTCGACACTTAGAAGCAGTGTCGACACCCAGAGAAACTTTATCGACAGCAAAAGTGTCGACACTAGGAGGTTGTGTCAACACTCAGCAAAACATCAACAAAGTTCAAGTACAAGTGTCGACACTAGGAGGCTGTGTCGATACTCAGCAAAACATCAACAAAGTTTAAGTACAAGTGTCGACACAAAGGAGATGTGTCGACACTCAGCAAAAGTTTCAACACATGAAGAATATGTCGACACAAAGAAAATGTGTCGACACACAGTAAATGTTTCAACACAGAAGGCATGTGTCGACACAAAGAAGATGTGTCGACACTTAGCAAGTTTCAACACAAGAAGATGTGTCGAGACAAAGAAGTTGTGTCGACACTTAGCAGAAATCAACTAAGTATTGAAGAAGAAGGACTTGTGTCGACACACATTATCAGTGTCGACACATTCTGAAGAAGCAGTGTCGAGAAGCTATTTCAACAACACAAGAAGTTGTGTCGACACCATGAAGGCTAGTGTCGACACTTAGTCTACTTGTGTCGACACTTGGTATATTTGTGTCGACACTTAAAGACTATCTGTCTCGACACTTTCAGACAGTGACAGAGTTTTCAAGAAGTGACTGGATGACTTGACAGCTGTCATTTCAACCGGTCAACTGCTACTGTCAGAGCTGTCAGAAGATCGTTAGGAACCGGATCAGCCGGTCACCATGAAGAAAGCCTATATAAAGGCTTATTCCTTCAACAGAAGACATTGAATCAGATAGAGAGAAGCAATCATTGAAGTGAGAAACAACAAACAAGAAGAAGACCTTCAAGTGAAGATCTAAGAAGTTGGAGAGAGAAAGCTCCTTCTAAGAAGACAGCTATTGAACCGGGCTGATAAAGGAAGTTTCAGATTGAGATCTGATTCTCAAGTCAGCAGTTGATTGAAGATCATCTGCATAGAGATTCAACCCTACTGTATTCTAATTCAAGAAGCTTTGAAGAAAGCTAAGGGAGGTGGATCTCTACAAAGTTCTTTCAAGAACTCATTAAGAAACCAGTCAACTCAACTTTCTCAATCAGAGTTGTGGTTATTAATCCTTGTATTTTTTATTTTCTGTAGGATCCTAAGGGATCTGAGTTGTAAGCATATATTTATAAAGGCTGAGTGGTAGAGCTTGTGTGCCTGAGTGTAGGAGATATATTTCTCTGAGTGTAGGCCTTGTTCGAAGGCTGAGTGTAGGCCTTGTTGAAGACTGAGTGTAGGTCTTGGTGAAGACTGAGTGGTAGGGCTTTTGTGCCTGAGTTGTAGGAGTGGGATCACTTTGAGTTGTAGGAACCTATTTGGGGTTCTGAGCTGTAAGATCTGTGGATCTGAGAAGTAGTGGAGAAGTTAGGCCGAATCTAGTACACTACTAGATAGGCGAAGGGGGAAAGTGGATGTACCCAGACCTTGGGGAACCACTATAAAAGCTGTGTGTTCTCTATGTGTGCTTTATTCTGTGATTGCTGTGTTGTATGTGCTGAATTGCTGTGAAGAATTGCATATAATTCTGTGTTTCTGTCATAAAAGTTAAAAAAGATTAAGTGCACCTATTCACCCCCCCCCTCTAGGTGTTTAGGCACTAGTTCTTTCATATAGGCAATCACCTTTCCAAACTGCAGAAGAACGCAGCCTAAGCCGCTCCATGATGCATCACTATAGATATCAAAGTCGTCTTTACCACATGGCGACGTCAAAATGGGCATCGTGGTTAAACAACTATTTAGCTCTTCAAATTCTCGCATACACTCTGGAGTCCAAACAAACTTCTGATCCTTTCTCGTCAATGTGGTCAGAGGCAAAGCGATCTGCGAGAAATTTTCTACAAAACGTTTGTAGTAGCCTGCCAGTCCAAGGAAACTCCTGACTTTGGCCACCGAAGACAACACTGGCCACTCCTGGATGGCTCTTATCTTTGCCGGATCCACCGCAATGCCCTCTCCACTCACCACATGGCCAAGAAAAGCCACTTACGAGAGCCAAAACTCGCACTTTCAGAACTTGACATAGAGCTTATTCCTCCGCAAGGTATGCAACACCAATCACAAATGGTTTGCATGATCAGCTTCAGATTGAGAGTACACCAAGATATCATCAATGAATACAATCACAAACAGGTCCAAGTACTCTCGGAACGTTCAGTGCATTAGATCCATAAACACCGATGGCTCATTACATAGCCCAAACGACATTACAGTGAGCTCGTAATGACCATAGCGTGTTCCAAACACTGTCTTGGGAATGTCACCTTCCCGAATTCTCAACTGGTAGTGGCGCAATTTCAAATCTAGCTTTGAGTACACTTTCGATCCCGTCAATTGATCAAACATGTCATCTACTCGTGGAATCAGATATTTATTTTTCTGTCAACTTATTCAATTCACGATAATCAATGCACAATCGTAGGCTACCATCCTTCTTTTTCACAAAAAGAACAGGTGCGCTCCAAGGTCACATATTTGGGCGTATGTATCACTGTTCCAACAACTCTTGCAGTTGGACTTTCAATTCAGCCATTTCCTTTGGCGCTACGCGATATAGCGAGCGGTCCACAGTTTTCGCACCTAGCACCAACTCAATAGTGAAGTCGATCTCCTATTGGGGTGGTAGCACAAGAAGATCCTTAGGAAACACATCAACAAACTCTGATACAATCGGAACATCACTCACACTGCTCTTTGGCTCAACAGCCTGAATAAGCATGAAGAATAACTCCTCGCCCTTTCGAACAATATTGACGACTTGGAGTACAGACATCAGGTTCCCACTCACCCCTCGCATACCAGCGAACTTAGTCTCAAGCTCGGTATTCTAGCCCAGTGTGATCTCTTTTGAATTACAATCAATAAAGGCACGCTGCTCCGAGAGCCAGTCCATACCAAAGATCACATCAAATTCCGATATCGGTAGCACAGATGCATTCAAACAGAAATCCCCACTTCCTATTTAAACCTCCACATCGCAAGTCCTATCCGCAAGCATCAAACATCCATTCGGTAATAACACCTTTATGCTATCTGTCGTCACATGACTAGGTACTTCAATACGAGTTACGTAGTCCTTAGACAGAAATGAATGCGAAGCACTCGTATCAAATAGTGCTCTCGCCAGCGTGTTCCGAATCATAACAAAGCCTGTGGCAAACACATCACGCACAAGCTACATATAAGGCATGCAATATATAAAGAAATTAATATCTTAAATCATACTTGTGACAATGTCACTTTGCTTTATGGCCTCCTGCTGGCCAAGATTATAAACTCGGGGCTGCGTCTGGGATGCAGTACACTCCACCACTGCCTTTCCCTTCTCAGCATAAGACACTCCCGTCTTCTTTTCAACCTTTGGTGGACCAACCGGATAGTTATGGGCTATATGCCCCACTTTACCACAAGTATAGCAGGTCCGAGACTCCTGCCTCGAGGTTGCTCCCGATGCAACACTTGAGGGAGCATGCGAAGAAGAATTGAATCTCTTGCCCCATTTCCTTCGGTACTTTGATTTCCCCGGGTGCGGCATGTTGAACTCGAACCTTGTCACCGCCGAGTCCATTTTTCCCTACACCCGCTTCATATCCTTCTCTGACGCACGCGCCGTATTGACCAAAGCCTAGAACCCTTGGTTCACCGAACTTGATAACAGGAATCTCAACTCATCCCGCAAGCCTTCGTAGAACCGATTGGTTTTTCGTTGTTCATCAGCGAAGATAGACCCCACATAGTGTCCCAATCGCTTAAACTCATGCAAGTAGGTGTCGATACTACTCTCTCCTTGATTTAGACGTTGGAACTCATTTTCCATCGCGATGCATTGAGCCGCTGGCACGTGCTTTGCCAAGAACAGTCGCAAAAACTCCTCAACCGAGACTTCGGTTAGTTGCCTGCCCGCTAAGTGGTGTAACTCTATCTCGTCCCACCATAAACGAGCCTCTCCTTCCAACAAGAAAGTGGCCAAGGTAACCTTCTGATTTTCCTCCATCCTTATCGCCGTCAATATTCGTTTGACGCGCGACAGCCAATCTTCAGCCTGCGTTGGGGATCCCACCCCAATAAATGTAGGTGGATTGAAGCTCATGAACTGCTTCAATTATCGTTCAGCTGCCCGAGGAGCAACAACCTCAACAGGTTCCGGCCTTACACCAACTCGTTCTGGCACTAATGGCGGCTGCACCTGCCTAGTAGGCTATGCACGAATCATTGCAAACAGCGCCTCAGCAACCAAACGTACTGTTTACGGAGAAGGCGGAGGTGTAAGCACCTCAGCTGGTGTCATACTCTCATCAGAATGCTGGGGCTCAGATTGCCCAGCACCACTGCGAGTCACCTATAGGTGGACAAGACCCATATTAGCGACCTTATATAAGAAATAACAATAAAATAGGAACGCACAGGTTCCTCAAACAGGTGTATTTGCATTCCTAAGTGGACATTTTTGAGTTCATTAGTGTTATAGTGGGTCGCACTGACACGTGCTTGCCACCCCACAAAAGAATTCGACCACGAATTCGAAAGGGAAAGACCGAGACAAGCTGAGACCAAAATTGTAACACCTTCATCCATTGTATGACATATAATAGAAGGTCCGGCCGGGGCCCCCCACCATATGCCACAAACAGGCGGCTACGTTACGAGTTAGTATCAGAATTGCGCATCCTAACACAGAGCATTCTAGCGAAGCTTTTAAGTTGACTGAACTCAGCTCATCAGAATGTCCATAGTATATAAATTAGCATTTATATATACATCACGAAGGAATTTCCTCAAATACACAACGAGTTTGGCCTTATGGTCTTACAAGTAAGCTTGATACATGTGACTTTCATACACCGGCATGCAGGCCTGCCATACATGAAGAGTCTATCATATTAACTTCTTTGCCCTTCGAGGGCCAGCATAGCACCAGCAGCAACAACAACATCAAGGGCTTCTGCCCCCTATTTTCCACTCGGCTCTCCTGCACCTGCACGGGACAATCCACCGCACGATGGTAAACAAGGCAACGGTCAGCATTCAGCTAACCAATTTATAATGACCCTACCCCTTACCCTGGGCAGTGACACTCCTTCCCTGCAGGCATAACATTTCACAAGCAGATATCTCACACAATGTGCATTCACGCACAATCAACATATCACAAACGTCGCCCACACGACCCGATGCTCTGTGCACTCCGGGCACATTCTTGGTGTACCAGATTACCAGTCACCCACCGCCATTCAAGGCCCGAAGCCCAACGACAAACTTTGAGCATTTTGCTCAACGATTTTCAGCCGAAGACTTTAGTTTTAGTATAACGACCCGAGATTGGCCCGTAGCCCCACATGGCATCGTGGCTCGCATGCCTAAGCCTCTTGTAATCTTGTAACGACCCGAGATTAGCTCATAGCCCCCCATAACATCGCTACCGAGTGGCGCGCATTTCTAAGACTTCTGCCGAGTTCTAGGTGCCCAGGTACTCATGGCAGACAACCATAACGCGGATACAGTTCAGCCTTTGCCCGTTGCTCAAATCGTTAGTTCAATGCTAAGACTAATGCGGGTCGACATCCCCTTGTCCGTTCGGCATGCAACCTTTTGAAGATCTCATCAAGCTCACAAATATCCATAATATCCCCGAAGGACTGGCTTCGCAATCACAGGTTAGCTAAGAGCTATTGTAAGCGACACTCACGATCGCCCGACGTTAGCGATAGAACTCACTTTTCATCCCTAGCCCCAACCTTAGCGTTCATAGCATACAGCACAAGCACTTAGCGGGTATTTTCCCGGACTTTCTCTCAAGTACTTCCTGCTACTATCCTTCACAGGCACAACCAACCGAATCTACAAACATATTCATTTATACGCGGAGTCTTCTCTGGTGTGCAAAAGAAAACATCACTAATACAGACCAACCTGTCCAGATGGGCTTCACACAGTATGATTATTCCGTACTTCACATTTCCGGATCTACATGCAAGACATCTTGGGGATATCCAAAATCAACCCAAGGAAATCGCTTAATAAGACACCTTTTGGTGGGGGAAACATATGCATAGGCCAAATTAAGGACTTCACATGTCCAAGGAAGAAAGATCGTTACTCTTGATGACCTCTTCGGAGCCATGGAAATCTAGCCGGTTGGAAAGCACCGCAGCGGCCTTGCCTCCACAAATCTGGCCTCGGATCTCGATTTGGAACTCTGAAGCTCCACCGGCGGCCGGATCCTCTCTCCTCCTCCTCCTTGCTCTCCCTTCTCTCTACTCTTTTCGAAAGAGGAAAGCCAAGCTTGAATGATAGTTATCTCATTAAACTCCTGGACTTAAATACAACAGGGAGAAGCTTGGACAATTGGATCCCAAATGAAGGAAACGAACGGCCACAAATCGCCCTCAAAATGTCTATTTTGGGCTGAACACGGCCCGTGACACGCCGTATACCTTAAGCGGCACACAACTGACTTAACCCGAATAGGACACGACCATGTGACATGCCCGTGTCACAGGCCGTATTCCATGACACGGCTTTGGACACGCTCGTGCCCCGCCCGTGTTCACCAGGCCTCATTGCCTTGGCCAAATCCAGAGAAGGACACGGCCATGTGACACGCCCGTGTCAAAGGCCGTGTTCCCCACTCGAGGATCATCGAGTGCATTTCATTGAACTCACTCGAGAACTCATCGAGCATATAGCGGGACACGACCATGGACACGCTCGTGTCACAGGCCGTGTACCCCACTCGAGAATAGTCGACTGGATTTCATCGAACCCACTTGAGAACACCCTGCCAGCACTCGAGTGCAGGACACAGCCATGGGCACGCCCGTGTCCCCGGCCATGTACCTCATACAGAGTATGACACGGCTTGGGGACATGCCCGTGTCCCACGCCGTGTGACCCACTCTCCTCAGCCTGGTCACCACTAGAACTTTGGGGCATTACACCCGTGTCATGCCAGCTTGATGATTTCGCATTCGACGATCGTCGACCCGACCCGACACGTCCATGTCAAGATGCGACACGGGCCTGTACTTCTCCACCTGGACTAACAAGATGTCGTCGGCGACTGATTAACCTGACACCGTCCCCAGATGAACCTCCCCAACATGCCCGTGTCAAATGTGACATGCCCGTTACCCGCCACGTGTACAGCCGCAAAGTCAAATAGCTGTCAGATCTCATCCCCGACTCATGTACAGTAGTTACACGCTCCCTACATGCCCGCGACCTAGGGCGTGTACTTTGAAAATTTTGCCTATAAATTGAAGCTTTCTGTTTGAGTTCCTGTTCCCGTTTTTTGAAATCATTTTGCTTAGGGGCTGGCTGTTAGATGCTTTTCTATGCTTTGTAAGGGAATTTCTCCCCTCTCCTTTATTTTTAGCTTTGTAATCTTCTTTTTGTTTTAATAAAATTTGTTTATTTTCTCCCTTTACGTTGTTATGGACTTCAACTATGTGCCGACCCAAAAACAATCATATTTTATTTGTTTGTTTTATCTTTATTTTTTGCGTCTTTAAAATATGTGTGTGTGTATGAGTATAGTTTTATGCTTTCATAGTTTAGCTTTTCAGTACACTTCATGTTCCTTCTTATGAGTTTATAAAGATGCCTTAAAATTGGTTTTGATTTTTCTTTAACTTAGTTTTTTTTGTTATGATGTAAAACGTTTCTTTTTTTTCTGCTTTATTTCCACTTTTTAAGCACTTTTATGAAATTATAAGAATGAAAAAGTTGTCGTTTTAATTTTTAGAACCCTTCAATTTTTCTTTTATTTCAAAAATCATTTTGCTCCTTTAATTTTTTTGGTCTTCTTTTTATGCATTTCTACCATATTCTAGCGTTAGAAATGTATTTGTTTTAATTTTCCGAGCACTTTGTTTTTTTCCTTTATTTCCAAAAACTTTTGCTCCATTAATTTTTATTTCTTCGTTTTATACATTTTTAACAAAATATACCGGTAAAAATATATTTGTTTAAATTTTTTAGTCAATTTGTTTTTCTTATTTTTTCGCTTGTGTGCGTGGGTGTATGAGATAATTTTTATAGCTTTTATTTATTACTGTAAAGTGTGTGCGTGTATGAGATAGTGTTGATCACTTTATTTCATTTTATGTAGAGTGTGCGTGTGCGTTTTAATTTCTGTTGTGTGGGTGTGTGTTTTTATTCATGTAGAGTGAGTGAGTGTGTTTCATTTTCAGTAGAGTGCGTGTGTGTTTTTATTTTCTGAAGTGTGTGTGTGTGTGTGTTTTTAATTTTTGTAGAGTGCGTGCATGTGCGAATTTATTTCCTCCTACTCATTTGAGTAGGACTCGCTTTCATTTACCGCTTACACATTTGAGTAGGACTCACACTTTTACTGCTTTCATTTCCCGCCTACTCGTTTGAGTAGAACTAACAATTTACTGCCTTCTTTCCTGCTTTCCTTTACCGCTTTCTTTACTACTTTATTTCCTGCTTTCATTTTATTGCTTTCTCATCGCAAGCCATCCCCATTTCAATGAGTGACTAACCGCTCTTAGCCCTCAATATCGAAGAGCATTGAGACAAATAAAATATTTTTAAATAATTAAAGGTCCTGTTTTTCTAATTAATTAAATTAACTTAAGGTTTACTCCGAGTCTACGACGCGTAGAACCACATATCGATGTGTGGGCTCTATTTTCGTAGTCCATACGCTATCTAGCCGAGAGGCCGTGCGTATGGACCGATCAAACCTGGGTAAAGTGAGTTCTGCACTAACCCTCGAGAGAGGAGGCGCGCAACTCTACCGGATTGGGTTCCCCACCCAATAGCGGGGTTCTTAGCGTAATGCGGGCATTAAGAGGAATCCTTCGTCGGACGAGAGCCCAGTCAAATAGTCTTAATGTTAAGGTGAGCGATAGTCCTAGAGATAGGTGAGCTCATTTTAGTTGAACCTCCACGGCCAAGTCTCCGTCTTAATTAATTTAAAATTTATGATCTCTTTTTATTAAAAGTTTATTTTAGTTCAAATCATTTTAGATACCGTTGCGCTAAGTTATTCATTGGCACCATCTTTTAATGGTTTCATTTTCTATTTTTTATATAAATAATATCCCGACAAGATAATATCGGTAAAATAATAGTCCCCTCCAGGGAAGAGTAGAAATAATCAACCAGTCTCCGAGAACAATACGACCTCGAAATTCCTCACCGGAATATCTTGTACTACACGCGATAGGTGCACTTGTCTTCTTTCGTTAAAACTCGATTTCGACAGTTTTATATCCAAATTATAAATCCGCGCGCCTCGTCTTCCTAAATAAAACCAAGTACGCTTTTCTAAATAAACCGCCCGGGGCGCCGCGTGTCCTAACTAATTTTTGGAGTTTTAACCCCCGTCAAGTTTTTGGGGCCGTTGCCGGGGAAGATTTCGAGTTGTTATTTTGAACTCTGGAGAACTATTACTTTTACCTATATATATTAAAAAAAATGGCCAACAAAAATTTAAATTAATAATAAATATTATAATAATAACAATACAACTACTTAAAAAAAACAAAAACCTAAAAACATTTATGTTATTATTATCTATAAAAACACATAAATAAAATGACGTAGTTTCCTAATAAAAAAACTAATTAAAAAACCAAAAAAATCTTAGAACTAAAAAACAAAAAACTATATAAAAAAACTTAAAACAACTTTAAAAAAACTTTTTATTATTGTTATTATATTTCTCAAAAAAAACCAAACCTAAAAACCAAAAAAAATAAAAAAAAAATCTAGAAACTCAAAAACCCTAAACTCTAAAAACTAAAAAATCATAAATCTAACCCCCCAAAAAAACCTAAAACCTAAAAAATCTATAAAACTTTAAAAAAACAACAAACCAAAAAAACCAAAAAACCAAAAAAGCTCAAAACTAAAAACCCTTCAAAAAAAACTACTGAAAAACACATAAAACAAAAAAAACAACCTCAAAACAAAAAAAAACCTACTTAAAAACTCATAAAAAATATATATAATAATAATTTGTTACAAATGTATATATCTATAGCAAAACAAAATCCCCTCCTCAAAAATCACAAAAAATTTCTTGTATATATAGTTTGTTTTAACTTCTTTTATTTCTTTTCAAACACCCAAAAAATTTTATCACAAAAATAATAAACACTTGCAATAAAATTTTTCTATTATTAAAAGTTATATATCTATTTTCTCGCTTCGGCGCACTTCATGCTCTTGTAAGCTCTAGGAGAACTCATTTCTGTTGCTCTCATATGCTAAGACGTTAGCTAACGAGTCACATTCACACTTGCTCTACTACCGCCCACAAACTTTGGCTGACTTTATCTTTTCATTTTTCGATTATTTTTCTTTCTTTCGTTCTAAATAATGCAGGGTTTCAACCCGAGCTTCCCCGACCTCGTCTCAAGGAAGCTTCTACTCACCCTTTTTATTTTTGTACATATTATATTTTATCTATTATCGTTCTGCATACTTACATTGCAATATTATGGACAATATTGGGTTTAAGTATGAGAGTGTTTTTCTATTCTGCACTTTTTATATTCTGCAAAAATTCAAAACCTTACAAAAAATGCAAAAATTTTAAAGTAGAGTGCATGTGTGTTTTATTTTCTGTCTAGTGAGTGAGTGCGTGTGTTATACTTTAAAAAATTATAAAACACAAAAAAATCACAAAAAACTTATAAAACAAAAAAGTTAAAAAAAATTTATTTTGACTTTGTAAATATTTTTGTTAAAAACATCTTTCTCTTTCCCCCTCTCTTCCAAAAAAAACTCATAAAAAACAAAAATTCAAATATTTTTACATTGTAAATATTTTTGTAAAAATAATTTTTCTCTTTCCCCTCTCTCTTCTTTGTAAATAACACATCTTTCTCTCCATTTTTTTGTAAATAAATTGATAAAAATGTTAAAAAATAAAAAAAAACTAAAAAAATAAAAAAGAATTAGAAAATCCAAAAATCCAAAAACAAGAACATAACTCTAAAAAAATCCAAAAAGAGATAATAAACCAAAAAATCCTAAAAAAGATGAAAATTCTAAAAAATCCAAAATATATTTTGTTAATTATGTAACGAATAAATCAAATATCTCGTTCTTAACTCCTTTTCGCTCTCCAAAAATTTAGTTGTAAGTTAATTTATAAGCAAATTTTATTAATTCTTTGTTTACTATTCATTTATTAATTAGAGATCCATAGATTTAGATATCTTGGGTTAAGTTTTAAAGAATTTCTTATGTTTTATTTTTTATTTAGATAAGGTACCTGTTTTCAGCATTACTTCTTCTTATCTAAATAGTTGCATATTTATTTTATTAGAAAATAACAACCATAGATTTCATACTATGTTACTCTAAGTTTTTTTTGAAATATAAGAACGTTTAATTTATAAAGGTTGCTCTCAATTTTATTTATTAAACCTAGTTTTCTTTCTGAAAAACCTATCTCCTTTTTTTTTCATATATTACTTGACATGATTTTGATTCTTAAAAGATCCTATGTAAATGGGAATATGATTTCGTTCCGTAAACATAGGCATCAAATATTTGAAAATATTATATGTTACGGAGTAAGAAGATAAAATTCATTACTCATATACATATATATTGGGTTATTATGAAGGTGTTAAAAATATATTATAATATGAAAAATAAGATTTCGTTTTCCTAAATATGCATTCAAACAAAAAATTCATTAGAGGTTCGAGCGAAAAAAATATACCCTTGCCTCTAAAAACCAAAGCCCTCTTCATAAACCTCAACATCCCCCTTCCCTAATTTCAAATGATTCTAGATTTAAGTTTAAAATCTTTTTCAGAGCATAATTTGTAAATTTAATTATTTCCTTTAATTGTTATAAGCTAAAGATTTCATAAATCCAATCTATTTTTGTTAACCTAACAAATAAAATTTTTTACTATCTATTTGATTTTATTAGAGAGTTTTAGCTGAGACTCTTCCTCTATTTAATTTTTTGTCATAATTTAGGATTTAACTCTTGTACCCCGGATGCTAATTTTAATCTCTCTTTAAATTAATTCAAGCGGTAGCTAAACTTAAGATTTCTTTAATTCATTATAAGTATATCTCTAACTTTTGCTCAGAAATAACAAAAGCTTAAGTATGAGGGTATTTGATGAGTTGTAAATATAAGTATTTCTACGTACAATAAATAAGTTGTTTTAATTTATTTTCATTATTTTTACTTTATTTTGTTCAATAAAATGCTCCTTTTTTTGTAAATTTTATACTAACTCAGTTTATTTTATTTTTCTGAAATTTTTCAGGAAATGTCAAAATTTGTCATATACACGCTCGTGTACTTCAGGTCACGCTCGTGACCTGGGCGTGTACCTTCAATTCCAAGTGAAATGTTACTGCCTGCAAAAAATAGCTGAACACGCCCTGCGACACGCCCGTGTCGCATGACACGCCCGTGTCGCATGACACGCCCGTGACCAAGCACGTGTCACGCCAGCTCGACGATTTCACATTCGACGATCGTCGACCCGACCCGACACGCCTGTGTCAAGATGCGACACCGGCATGTACTTGTCCACCTGGCCTGATAAGACATCGCCGACGACTGATTGACGCGACGCCGTCCCCGGATCAACCTCCCCAACATGCCTATGTCAAATGTGACACACCCGTGACCCGCCACGTGTACAACCGCAAAGTCAAACAGCCGTAAGATCTCATCACCTACTCATGTACAGTAATTACACGCCCCCTACACGCCCGTGACCTAGGTCGTGTACTTTGAAAATTTTTCCTATAAATTGAAGCTTTCTGTTTGAATTTTTGTTCCCGTTTTTTGGAATCATTTTGCTTAGGGGCTGGCTGTTAGATGCTTTTCTATGCTTTGTAAAGGAATTTCTCCCTCTCTCCTTAATTTTTAGCTTTGTAATCTTCTTTTTAGTTTAATAAAATTTGTATATTTTCTCCCTTTACGTTGTTATGGACTTCATCTATGTGCTGACCCTAAGCAATCTTATTTTTATTTGTTTGTATTATCTTTATTTTTCGCGTCTTTAAAATATGTGTGTATGTATGAGAATAGTTTTATGCTTTCATAGTTTTCATAGTTTTCATAGTTTAGCTTTTCAGTACTCTTCATATTCATTCTTATGAGTTTATAAAGATACCGTAAAAATGGTTTTGATTTTTCTTTAACTTAGTTTTTTTTGGTTATGATGTAAAACTTTTCATTCTTTTTCTGCTTTATTTCCATGTTTTAAGCTCTTTTATAAAATTATAAGAATGAAAAAGTTGCCATTTTAATTTTTAGAACACTTAAATTTTGCTTTTATTTCAAAAACCATTTTGCTCCTTTAATTTTTCGGTCTTCTTTTATGTATTTGTACCACATTCTAGCGGTAGAAATGTATTTGTTTTAATTTTTCGAGCACTAAGTTTTTCCTTTATTTCCAAAAACTTTTGCTCCTTTAATTTTTGTTTCTTCGTATTATGCATTTTTAACAAAATCTACCGGTAAAAATATATTTGTTTTAATTTTTTAGTCACTTTATTTTTCTTATTTTTTCGCTTGTGTGCATGTGTGTATGAAATAATTTTTATAGCTTTTATTCATTCATGTAGAGTGTGTGCATGTATGAGATAGTGTTTATCGCTTTCTTTCATTTTATGTAGAGTGCGTGTGTGCGTTTTAATTTTTGTTGTGTGGGTGTGTGTTTTTATTCATGTAGAGTGAGTGAGTTTGTTTCATTTTCAGTAGAGTGCGTGTGTGTTTTTATTTTCTGAAGTGTGTGTGTTTTTAATTTTTGTTGAGTGCGTGCGTGTGTGCATTTATTTCCTCCTACTCGTTTGAGTATGACTCGCTTTTATTTACCGCCTACTCATTTGTGTAAGACTCGCACTTTTACTGCTTTCATTTCCCGCCTACTCATTTTAGTAGGACTCACAATTTACTGCTTTCTTTCCTGCTTTATTTTACCGCTTTCTTTTCTGCTTTATTTCCTGCTTTCATTTTATTGCTTTCTCATCGCAAGCCGTCCCGATTATGATGAGTGGCTAACCACTCTTATCCCTCAGTATCGAAGAGTATTGAGACAGATAAAATCGATTTAAAAAAATTAAAGGTCATGTTTTTCTAATTAATTATATTAACTTAAGGTTTACTCTGGGTATACGACGCGTAAAACCACATATCGATGTGTGAGCTCTATTTCCGTAGTCCATACGCCAGCTAGCCAAGAGGTCGTGCGTATGAACCGATCACCCCTGGGTAAAGGGAGTTCCGCACTAACCCTCGAGAGAGGAGGCGCGCAACTCTACCGGATTGGGTTCCACACCCGATATCGGGGTTCTTAGTATAATGCAGACATTAAGAGGAATCCTTCGTCGGACGAGATCCCGGTCGAATTGTCTTAATGTTCAGGTGAACAATAGTCCTAGAGATAGGTGAGCTAATTTTAGTGGAACCTCCACGACCAAGTCTCCGCCTTAATTAATTTGAAATTTAGGATCTCTTTTTATTAAAAGTTTATTTTGGTTCAAATCCTTATAGACACCGTTGCGCTAAGTTATTCATCGGCTCCATCTTTTAATGGTTTCATTTTCTATATTTTTTATATAAATAATATCCCGACAAGATAATATCGGTAAAATAATAGTCCCCTCCAGGGAAGAGTAGAAATAATCAACTAGTCCCCGAGAACAATACGACCTCGATATTCCTCACCGGAATATCCTGTACTAAACGTGATAGGTGCACTTGAATCCTTTCGTTAAAACTCGATTTCAACTGTTTTATATCCAAAAAATAAATTTGCGCGCCCCGTCTTCATAAATAAAACCAAATCCGCTTTTCTAAATAAATCGCCCGGGGCGCCGCATATCCTAACTAATTTTTGGAGTTTTAACCCCATCAAGGGCTATAGCTCCCAAGGCCGCGTGATGCAGGTTTCCTCCACACGAGTTTTGTACATCACTTGCATGGATGCCTTTAATTGCAGTTTCAAACGAATGATCGGTAGAATCCTTTGCAGACGACTTAAATTCGCGACAGGATATTGTACGTGGCAGAGTGGCCTTGCTGCCACGATCCTCTGAGTTTCTGCCCAAGTCGCAGTAGATTCGTCCCCCACCCCTCATTGTAGATATCACAATAAGGGGGTACTCACACGTTTTTCCTTAATACTATATATTATTCCGACCACTAGCCTTCCACAACTCAAAAGATGCGCTGATGTGAATGTCGTAATATGGCGTTCAATAGTGCACATGAAAGCATAATAATGAGGCCATTGCAACGAAATTTGATCCCTTAGAGACAATCTTGGCGAAAACATTATAAGAGGATTCTCACTACCAATGGATCGTTTATTTATTTTTTGGAATTATAACGAGGCCTCCCTTAATTTTTCTGGAATTATTGAAGAATATTTATTTTTTTTGGATATCTACAACTTTCATGCTGACCAATTTTTGATTTTAAGCCGTTTAGGCCTCCAATTTGGGCCCGAAAAAGGACACGCACAGAACGAGTTGTCCTTACAGATTTTCCGCGTGATTTTCTTCGGGGCCTAAACCGGGGGTCTAAACTGCATCAAATCAAAAAGTGTTCAACATGAAAGTTGTAAATCTCGTCAAGATCTACAATTTCATGTTGATCATTTTTTAATATGTTGTCGTTTAATCCCCAATTTAGACACCGAAAAAGGTCACGCCGATCCCAGGCGTCCGTACATATATTCGGTGTGACTTTTTTCTGGGGCCAAATCGAGGGTCTAAATTGCTTCAAATCAAAAAGTGTTCAACATGAAAGTTGTACATCTCGTCGAGATCTACAACTTTAATGTTGAACACTTCTCATGAAACTGTACGTATAACAATAATTTGGAAAAATTATAATAATTGCTAATTATTTTAAGAAATAATCTTACACCTTAGGTTAAATATTTGGAAAGTTCCTGTTCATACACTCATATGAGCTCATGTGGTCTACGTGGTACCAGACCCTAAATGTGGCGCCTGAGCCTTTCATTCTGCGTGGTGTCAGGCCCTAAGGTCGGAGGATCGAAACCTCCCTCTGATACCATTTGTAAGACCCTCCTACCGGAACATAAGACACGGCTGAGGGGAGTCTTATGCCCAGAACAGCCGTCTTGTGGTAACGCCGACACACAGATCGACCAATACTACAAGAGGCATGTCCTGCCGGCTAACACCAATATCATCCATGCCAACCCAACAAAAACAATATATATATGTCAAAATCCACACAAGTATTTAAGTCCAAATAAGTACAACAATAATAAGAAGCTACAACATTTTTTTAATATCAGAGTACACCAAAATTGCTACAATCATTAGTCTCTCAAAAACTCACATCTGTAACTGACGACAGCGAAGGTAACGTTGTATCAGGCCCTGTCACCCTTGTCTGGCTACCCTGCTGTATGACCTATTGTTGCTGCTCTATCTGATAGTTTTTCCTCCTAAAAAAAAGATGTAGCAACCGTTAATTGACTATCACATCCGTTCCCCCAGCGTCTCTCAGGCATCGGTCGAAGAAAAGATGGTACAATATATATAAGCAGTAATAACAAGCATGTGCTATATCTTCTATATATCATGAGTGTTAATAGAAGCATAAAATAACAATAATATCAACATTCTACTGTAGCAGTTCTACACAAGCAACATTCATCCAAAAAAGGAATATAAATCTACAACAGGAAAGTAACTTAACTTATAAAAATGCCCAAAAATATTTATAAGTTAAGGATCGACTTAACAGTAAAGTAACTCATCATATAAGAGTGCCTATACAAACTTATATGATAAGAATCTTATGTGATGCAAGGTAATGTTATAAATGCAATATGATGACTCACCCATACTCATACACACGCACACTTCTATGTCGACACAGACTTGTAGTTTCCACTTTTTG
The DNA here is from genome assembly GCA_039583875.1 of Platanthera guangdongensis. Lineage (NCBI taxonomy): Eukaryota > Viridiplantae > Streptophyta > Magnoliopsida > Asparagales > Orchidaceae > Platanthera > Platanthera guangdongensis. Next base: position 9,552,579 of record CM077159.1, on the reverse strand, counting down.
AGCAGGTAGCTAAACTCTGAGGCGCCAGGCGTCGTGGCCAGACAGTGACAGTGAAATGAGCTTTCCACTACTAGGCTGGTCTCCACACTACCTGGTCTAGGCCTCCGTACGCCTCAATGCAAAGAACACAACTGCGGAGCTCAATGCATACTAAGGCTCAGAGGGGTCTTGGGTAGATGTGCAACAAGAACACAGCGCAAATTGATCTATCATGTGGCACCAAAGGACTCCTGGGAATGAGAACAGAGTAACAAGCCCAACCGTTCAAAGAATATCTCTCAACTCCCATCAGTGTGACGACTGGCGAGCCCGTAGATAAATCTATCGGGAATGAGAACCGAGGACCAAGCCCAACCATTCAAAGTCTATCTATTAACTCCTGTCAGTGTGACGACTGGCGTGCCCGTAGACCTGTCACACTATCCTTAACCCAGGATTATGACATCGCGTGTCAACTCACACCAGATAATAATTCACATGGCCTTGCTATCAACCATCCAAGGGCTCCAACTGAGTCCCTTTTCATCATTACAATCCACTGCGGTAAAATATTCACGCACTTACACCCTTTCACATTTTCATGCTCCCAATCACTTAAGGGTTCAACATCAACACTGGTGGCAAGCCACCTTGAACAACATACTTCATGGCCATGAGATTTATCTCATCTGATTCCTCCCTTATAATCAATCATTCATAAACAATTAGGCCTTGAGATTTATCTCATCTCATTTCTTCCTTAAAATCAATCATTCACAAACAACTAGGCTTTCATATATTATCACAACAATATATTAACTCTCATCGTATGTGATGAAAAACCTTAGTGTTATGGTGAATAGTCAAGACGAGCATTCCCAAGGACACGACACTCGACATGATATGCAAATACACTCACACCGCACATCCTTCGGCCCGCCCTACGTAAAATATGAACCCGCAAACTATTTTATTTTCAAAAAAATTATAGCATAATCACACATTTGTATTTTACTTGTCTGTTTGCATGAACCCACGTGTGATAGGTTAGTGATTATGAGTTCACCCCATCACAGTTTACCACATGAACACCCTCAAGAGGTAAAACTCTGAGATGCGTTGAGTTGAGCTTGGTCAATCGAGTCGTGGAAACGAAGGAAATGAAACACCCCGTGGTTTATACCTTTTGCCCACCAAATGACGACGTTAGCCGAAAGCATAATATCTAGTGCGAGAAGGGTTGAAAAACCTTAATGTTATGGTGAATAGTCTAGACGAGCATTCCATTAGGCCACTTCAAGAAACCACACGCCACTACTTAGAAAGGTGTACACTTATGAGAAATCCTCTATTTGAGGATTACGAGTCAACTTACATCCACTCCCAAGAGTCTCATAAAGGAGATATTTACAATACTTCGATGATTATTATCAATCACAGAACATCACTTCCAGGAATCATGTGGATACACTGATATGATCTCATTATGCTAGATACGGTCAGTATGATGACTATCATCTTTCTTACCGAGCACTCAAATATATCTTATTGATCTTTCGACATATTATTATGATGATTGAGTTCTGTATCAGTTTAGTCACCATAATAATGTGTCAAAAAAATGCATGGCCTTGCGAAAAATGCGCGCCACGGCGAAAAATGCGTGCCCGGACGTAAAATTCACAGAATGACAAAAAATGCGCGTTCGTCAAACAAAAGTGCTTCAGATAAGAAAGAGCGTGGACGGGAGGGAAAAAAGAGAATGATAGGAAAAAGCGCACCGGAAATAAATGCCCATCCGGACAAAAAATGAGCAGAAAATTCTACGTCCCGGCGAAAAATGCACGCTCAGGTAAATAATGTGCCCCTGGGCAAAAAAATACGCCCCGACAAAAAATGCGTGTATATGATAAAATTGAACGTACATGCAAAAAATACGTGTTCGACAAGTGTGCACTAGATAAATAAGAAATAGTATGGCCGGGGGGAAAATTACGCGAATGAGAGGAAAATGCTCTTCAGGAAATAAATGCTCGTCCGGACAAATACAGACAAAAAATTCTATGCCCGACGAAAAAAAATGAATGCTCAGGCAAATAATATGCCCTCGAGCAAAAGAATACGTGCGACATCAAAAATTGTGTAGCCGCACAAAAATTATGCAGGGTGGCAAATAAAACCCGCTCAGACAATAAATGTGCGTTTGTACAAGAAATAAGTATCTGAGAAATGCTTGTGTGGCCCGAAAAGGCACGCACCAGGAAAATTTGATATTGAAGGTTTGGATTACGAGTGGAATAATGCGCTGGCAGGCGCTAGACATGCTGCACATTTTAATCTTTTAGGGGGTTTTGCACTCTTTGGGGCTCATTTTTTGTGTATCTGAATTACATACTGGCAGAGGGAAGAACATTTGATTGCGCGCTAGTGCTTGTTGTGCATGAAATGCCTTTTCTTAGATCTTATGTCATGCCCCAAATTTTCTTTATATTGTGCGATGCATATGTGATTATTCTTGTGCATCGATCCTCCAAAACTTTCATGCCTTGCAGAGCACTTTTCTCCTATTTAGTGCTTGGTCTTTTTGGTTCATTTTGTGTTGTCATCGGGGCTTGCATATATGGGTTGTTTTGAGACTGTTTGCGGCATATGAGTTGCATTTAATAATGCTCACTTTATTTGATGTACCTTCAGTGTTGATGATCAATGTTAAAAGCATGTTTCATTTTGTTGGCCACAAGTCACTATGGATGTGGTGTGTCTGTCATGTTGCTTGCATTTTGATCACATTCTCAACATTGACATTGAATTTGAAGAAAGAATGATCCTTGTCTCTTCTTTCAATGCAAAAAGAGGCAATGGTTGACATTGCAGTTATTATTTGATCAGCTATTTGGTGAAACGTATGTGCCTACCCAAGCATCCAGTTTGCTGGTTGCTGATCCATAACTCTGCATGATGTTGTTATATGAAGCAGTAAATTAAAAGCATATTTTGGTGTCATTGTAACATTGTTAATGTGATTTATTTTAGAGGCAAACTTGCCTCTTAACCTGTAGAACCATGATTTCTCCTTTCCTTTCGTCTGCTTGACGGTGAATGGTTGGACTGCTTTCATGTTGTGTTGAGGTTGTGCTACCTGTTTGGTCCTGCCAGTAATCATATGTTTGTCTCAAAGATTAAGCCATGCATGTGTAAATATGAACTATTTTAGACTGTGAAACTTTGAATGGCTCATTAAATCAGTTATAGTTTGTTTGATGGTACATGCTACTCGGATAACCGTAATAATTCTAGAGCAGCAATCACCACCGTAAGAGCTCCGACCTTGATCAAAGATGACAATATTCTCCAACACGGTGGCAGCAATCACCACTAGGGTGCCGAACTCACGGCCATAAGTATACGCATTCCTACTACGCCAACATTGGTAGATAGTGTAGCAGAGGAGTCTCACCGGTGCTAGGCCAGCCTCACTAACTTGCAACGCTGAGGTCGCGATGTCCTCCCAGCTCAAGCCTACAGGTAATCTTTCCCCCCCCCCATCGTAAGAGCTCCCGTCCAACGGCCAGCAATTGCTGGCACCCACCAGCCAAGTGGTCTAAGTCCTCCGGCACACCATAGTTCCACGGGCAGATGGGGACTCCGTAAGGCCACAGCGGTGAAGCCTGGGCATCCCAAGCTGCCCTCCAGTAGAACATCCTCTCCCGTGGATGTAGGCGGAGTCGCCCAAGCCAGCCAAAGTCATGCCTAGGCGGGGCGGTAGCCTGCGTCATAGGCTAAAGCTGAGATAGATGGACCGCTGAATTGCTGCAGCAGCTCCGAGGTGTCCTCATTATGATGTAGGGGAATTTGTTCCACAATGTCCCGCAGCTCTCGACCCAAAGAAGGATGCCAGAACCTCCCTATCCCAAGCACCAGCCTCATCCAGTAAGTCTGCCACGCTCAGTCCTTCCAAGGCAGTAGTGTCGGCAAAGGTCGGCCACTAGGCCAAGTGTAACTCAAAAATCCAAGAGTCGTGAAGAGCGTCGATACAGCTACCCTCCCCGATCCTCCAGTGAACGATGCTCGAGAGGCAACAGAGACCATGCCGGATGATTGCTCAGGCTGGTGAGTCCGAACGAATGTGTAGAGGGGCCCTCAAGCGATGCCCGTATATTGCCCAGAAGATATCTCCCAACAAGGAGTCACCCCTTTGAAGCAAATCCCACGCCAACAGAGCCCGGAGCGGCCCTTCCCAATGCCAGAGAGATCTAAGCCCGAGTCTGCCCTGCTGCACCGGTAGGCATAGAGTGTCCCACTTGGCGTAGTGTATACCCCGACAAGAAGGGCTTTTCTGCCAAATAAAAGCACGAGCCATCGGCTCCACCGTATCCACAACAGCATGGGGTATCTCCAAATGCGCCAGGCCATAGGATGGCCCATCCAGGAAGGAGAATCGGACGAGCGCCACCCAGATGGCAAGGGAAAGATGATGGTTGCCCCTTTGCCAGATTTTCATTTGCCACCGCATGAGTGTGCTGTCGAAGTCAGATTTTTGCAGTTTGCGCATAACTAGCCACACCCCTAGGTAGTCCAACTCCGCGACCCGACGAATTCCTAACTTGCATGCAAATTGATTGCCTTTCCATAGAGGCATGGCCTTGCTCGCCATCAGCATGGACTTGGTAGTGTTGATTCGTTGTCCAGTACAGCTGCAATAATCCTCCAGCACCTGTGAACACCGCCGAACCGCACCCTCCGTCCCACGCAAGAAGAGTAAGACATCATCCGCATACAGAAGGTGTGAGAGGTTTGGTCCTTTCGGCAAGATGGAAAAGCCCACTTCCGTCCCATGCTGGTGTATAACAGCCGACATAAGCTCCGAGCACAAGATGAACAGTTAAGGGGAGAGAGGGCAGCCCTGCAGGAAGCCACACTCGCCCTCAATCCAGTTAGTCCTCCAGTCGTTAATCACCAAGATATACTTAGGGGTCTGCACACATTATAACAGCCATTCCACAAAGCAAGATGGGAAACCCAAGAGAGTGAGGACCTGCCTTAGAGTCTGCCAGCTCATGCGGTCATAAGATTGTTGCATATCAACCTTCACCGCGAGGACAACCAGTTGGTCTAGGCTTGCGCTGCACAAGAGTCCATGGGTCATAGCCCATTTCTTCCGTAGCCGCACCAGATGTAGTCCCCGCAATCATCCTAGTGCTCACCCTGGGGTTAACAGCCGCCGTAGAGACATTAAAGATATCAAACTCCTAAGCAGCCGCAGTCGTGGCCGGCCGAGGTGCTGAAGGACATCCAACAGGTGCATGGCCCACGAGGCCAGTAGCAGCGGTGGTGACGGGCCCAGCCGGGCACTCCTCCACACGATGGCCAACACATCCACATTGAAAACACAATACTTTCAACCCTTCGTACTCTGCCTTCTGAAAGAAATTCTAGAAATGACTTTTCACCCGAACACTAAGTGGTAGTGGCTTAGCAAGATTAACCTTAACACATACCCGGGCGTACTCAATTCGGCCTAGTGAACTGGTCATTCCATTAATCCATAATGGCTCCCCCACCCTGGCAACAATCCAGCTAATTTTATAGGGGTCCCAAAAGAGCAGCGGGATGTTCAGGAGGCAAATCCAGATTGGTGATGTAACCTCCAGCAGCCTATTTGGGTGGAAATTCAGTGTCCATGCGTCTAGCCCAAGAAGAAATCCCATAATCTGCCACGATCATGTGCGTAAGACTAGATCCCGAACCAGCGCGGACTCAAAAAAGCAGAGGAAGCACTCCGGATTTACCACAGTTAGCCTGAAATGGTCGTATTTGCCCCAACATTGACGCAGTTTGAATGCCAAGACATGAGGTGGAATTTTGCGTACTAAGAGCCTACCAACAATTGTGCATTCGAACCGGTGTAATGAATCGTTCGGCGAGCGTATCATTCATGAGCACAACATCATCTTCATCAAAGAACTCCTTCCTTCCTCTAACAACGAAGCGGCAGAGGAGAGTAGTTTTGCCCAGGCATTAGCACCCACACCAGCACCACTGGTCGGGTAACAGAGGCGGGGGGTGGGGGGGGGGGGGGGGGGGGGCGTCCCGACGACGTGAGGGTTTGGGTGTCGATGGACGGATCAGGCCAAAACAGCATCCCCCCACCCCGTTGGGCATTTTGAATAGCATCAGGAGATCGCCCAGCCGAGGGCCGCCCAACACCGTCCCAGAAATTCGAACAACCACCCGCACTTCGAGCAGCAGTGTTTTCCGGCAGCGCACCGTAGTCAGGGATGGTGTTACATTGTTCTTTCCCAGTCCCACCCCACTTGCAGATCAGTATATCATCCCTGAAATAGCACCACCAACCAATGGGTCAAAGGCTTCCTCCACGACATCAAGTGTTGCATCGTCCAGCTCTGCTCCGTCGTCCATGTCCTCCGACTGAGCGACGCCAACATCCTCCAGTGATGGCATGGATGCCTGAGCTCTAGAAGCGCCACCAGACAAAACCGTCAACGGCATACCCATTACATTATCCAGATCCACCATCACCAGGCTAGGTCCAGCTGCCGTCAGCGGTGGCGAGCCTCCAAACACCCTTGGCTCGCCACAGCAGTTTTGCATTGCTCCAAAAATAACACCGTCGACTGACATTGAACCTCAAAACACCCTTGGTTCAATACCAGTGGCCACATTCACCACCATACCATCACGCACACCCAGACTCTCCCAGGGAGTGTTAGGTATACCTTCCTGATCAAGGTGACGCTGCCGGGAAGACCAAGCGGAGGCCGAAAGGCGCAAATCCAGGGCACCGACGCTAGCATTATTCTATCCCAAGCCTACCAAACCTGTCGACAGCTCCAGATCCACCATCGCAGAGCCACCGTTGTCGACATCCAACGCCAGGATCGGCGTGGCGCCACCAGATCTAGGCCTGTAGGCCACCGCACCGCCACCAGGCAGCCCAGATCTGCCAAGATCTGGACCGAGAAAGCAAGATCCAGAAGCCTCCATCCCTAATCTAGCTCCAAACATGGAAGGAAGGTGCCTCCCTGAGTTGTGTAGTGGTGCACCAGATCCAGTAGTACCAGCACCGCCGCTTCCTGCATTGGAATGGTCTTGCTTCGCCGCCGTCTTCGAAGAAGAGACAACCCCCGTCGTGCCTGGGACGGAACCACCCATCGCCACCGTAGCTACATCACCATACAAAATGCTAATACCCGCGGTGGAGTGGAGGATCCGTCGGTAGCTTCACCGAAGGCACGCCAGACGAAAGGGATCCAAACTCCACCCTGCTATCATTATTAAAACCATCCCCTCCAGTTGCTTCCTGAACACGCCAAGAACGACTTGATAGCACCGCTGTCTTGTCGCTACTTTGCAGCTCCCCCGAAAAGGTCACATCCGCCACTTAAACACAACGAATCAACCAAGCCCTGCTCATTCCTGAGCCCGCCTACGCCTTTATCCACCGAATTGAAGCCCACCCCTGCACTATCCCCCTCCAACAATGACAGGGAAGACCACCTACCTTCCCCCATACCCAGACCTTCTCCCACTAGAAAGCAACGAGAAAGAGAAACAAGATGGCAGAAATGAAAAGCTCCCCACAAAGTTTTGGGTTCCGGGCTCAAAGTTTTTGGGTTCCGTGAAATATGCACTAGCAAGAAAAGTAAAGAGAGTACAAACAGGGAGAGAGAACATAAGAGAGAACAAAGGACAAAGTTGATATCAAATAAAAAACTAACTGTCCTCTAGACCACGACAATACACAGCCATGAGACGCAGAAAGATATCATCTGCACCACGACCGGAGTCCCAAAGGAAGTCGCCGGAAACAGCCCGTTGGGCACAATGATTTGCCGCACGATTGGCCTCACGACGGAAGCCCTCCTTAGACGTCGAAACGCGGAGCTTGTTGATCGCTTCTTAGGCAATTAAGTATTGGTGAGAGATGTTCCGCCCCATCACAAAGGCACCTTGCTCTGGCGATATAAGGTGTTGAAGAACCCCCTTCATACACCCCACCAAGATTTTGACCGTGATTTTGTAAATTGTTTGGCATAGGCTAATAGGTCGGAACATATCGGTCGGCCCACATTAGGGACTTTTGGTATTAGCACCACAACTGTATCCTTCCACCCCGAAGGAATATGACTAAATGTGAAGAATGCCTTGACCGCCTTGCACACATTCGGCCCAACAGTGTCCCAGAAGTATTGGAAAAAGGAGGCCGACACCCCATCCAGCCCGGGCACTGTTGGTCTTAAGGCCCCGCACAGTCCTCCAAATCTCCTCCTCAGTCACGTCCAGCAGCATCTCCGCCGCCGGCTATAGGAGCAAAGTAGCCCGATCATCAAGGGAGGGCCACCCTGATAACACAGGTGGGGAGCATCGCCACTTCTTCTCGAAGAACTCAAGAGAAGACTTCTCAATGACTTTCGGGTCATCGGAGACCTCCGATTCATCAAGCTCGACATGGGAGATCTGGTTGGTGCGGCGCCTGGTGGAGGCCATGGAATGGAAGTACGCAGTGTTGGCATCCCCCGGTTGAATCCAACGCACCTTTGCCCACTGCTTCCACCATGAGTTCAAATGGGCAAGGGTGGCAGACAGGTTTTTAACCTTGGAAATGAGGTTGGTCGCATGGGTCTCGGTCCACCCGATCCCCGAGCACTCCAGCGTTTGAAGTTCTGCAACCTCGGTCTCAAATGAACGCTTAGCTTCCTCCGTCTCTGCCAGTCTGCTCCGACTCCTGAAGAAAATCACACGAAGCATCCGAGAACATCTCCTTTGTCGAACGTCAGCAGGATCCCCCGTGTCTGGTCCGTGCCAGCACTTCTGAACAATGCCTTTGCCGCCGGATAGGAAGCCACGTATCATCAAATCTCAACCATTGGTGGCGCTTGTACAAACCCGTGCTGTCAAGTGGGAGCAAAATGGGGCAGTGATCCGAATCAACCAGGTTGAGATGCCTCAAAAGAGCCAATTGGAGCAAGTCAAGCACATGCAAGTTGGATAGGACCCGGTCCAATCGTACCCATATCCTATGCTGATCAGGCTGATTATTTCACCAGGTGAAACGTGGGCCGGAGACCCACTCCAGAACCGCAAGTCAACCGATAAAGCCTCCTCCGGGAGCCCTCGAGCCTCCAGTGAACAACCCCCCCCCCCTTCAAAACCTCAGAGAACAACGGCAGCGCAAGGATGTCGGAGTTTCACCAAACACCGTGCCGCGCCACCGAGCGAGCTGGCATCTCACGCGTATCTCCATTAGATAGACAACGGCGTTA